>JAINUT010002893.1:0-11471 GCA_020205555.1 Panax stipuleanatus | reverse complement strand
ACATAAGCTAACTTAAGCTAAACATAATCAATCCTCCAAGTCCGTTACTATACATCATCCTAAACATATTAAATATAAAAAAAAGAGACAAGCTAGTTGGTAGCCTTGCCCTTGCCCTTATCAATGCCCTAAGGTTCACCATGCTCTGCCTTAACTGAATGTTTTAAGGAAAGCAAGAATGAGCACAAATTGCTCAGCAAGTAATATACCCAGGGTAAATGATATAATCTCATTCTCGAAAGGTATAGGAAAGTTTGATAGTTCAAGGATAGCAAGAATATCAACAGTTTCAATAACAGCCACTAACAGAATAATATCAATATGATTCAATAATAAATCAATTCAAGATTTCAAGATACTGAATACTGAGCAGTCACTAAGGACTATGAACTTCCATAGGATTTGACAGTAATAAACTGAAATCCAACAAAAACAGATACAACAGGTTCAGCCTAAAGTACCCTCGTTATGCATAACAATCAATCATACTCAAGTGCGCGCGTCGGTTCTCCGACAG
The DNA here is from genome assembly GCA_020205555.1 of Panax stipuleanatus. NCBI lineage: Eukaryota > Viridiplantae > Streptophyta > Magnoliopsida > Apiales > Araliaceae > Panax > Panax stipuleanatus. Next base: position 10,954 of record JAINUT010002893.1, on the reverse strand, counting down.
TTATAGTTTGTTCTTCTCAGTCATATAAGATCCCGCACCAATCAATTGGTTTTGGGTCGTTTTCAATAATATAAGTCTAGCCGAATCAAATGGCATAGACACTTTCACAATATTCATTAACAACTAAGTTCAACATGAATAATCTTTAATGAAATAAGTTCAAGTATGCTAATTCAATTCAAACGATTAAGTAGGAAACTAGTTCGCAATATACAAAGATAGAATATTCGTATCCAAAGAGATAAGGTTTAGATACTCGCTTACGATATCCGTTAAATAACGTAGTGCAAGGTTTAGGATACTTGCACTTTAAAAGAGTGTAAGTAAGAGACTTGCCTTTAGCGTAGTTTATCCACGAAAAGCAAATCAACACTTTCGAATTCCTATCGTAATACAGTTACGTATATATATGATATTCATTAGTCATATAATTTAACTTCACATTTTCTCTTTGAATATACGATCAACACATAAGCTAAGTTTTACCTAGCTACACAGTTATATAGAATATAATTTCTATCCTTAACGTTCCTTCTTTAGAGTTTAAACGCATTCTCATATTATATAAGATCTCAACAATTAGCAAACATGCTTGCATATTATTAATATCTCATAAGACCACAATCAATACTAAATATATTTCATTTTAGCAAGTTACGGCATCTCCTTAAGTTAACCGTCAAAATCGGGTTCAAGTAACATCATATAATATCACGTAGCATGTATTCATATTTAAAGGATACTTTACATGCTTGTATAACTTTTCCAAATCCAATCGTACATGGTATAGGTTCTTAAGTTAATACTTAAAGCCATTCAAGGACACGAACTCATATGGTCTAACATGGTCGCTTTTAAACACATAAGATATTCATATAACTTGTATTAGTCATGCTCATGAGTACTCGTATTGCATATATGTAGCTAGCATTGTTATTATCTTGAAAACATGCTTTGTTCATGCTAAACTTTAATCATGGCAACTAATCATGGTATATATACATGCATGACACATGAATGAGTCTAAGAGTACTATCACATGTGTTCATAAATGTCAAATTCTAATTCTCGTCATAACATACCAACGTTCACGTTCAAAGCTTATACTTTGTTAGTATAGTTCATTAATAAGGTCTATCATGTTCATGCTTCCTTATGAAACCCATATACACAAGTTAACATGCTTTTCATGTATTTCAAGGCCCTATAAACATGCTCGAAAAGTCAGAATGTATACATGGTTTTTACATGTCAATATCAACCTTCAAAACTTGTATTTTTGTTAGAAAGGTGCACTAGTTGGGTTCACATGTCCATATTATATCACGGAACCTATATACATAAGTTAGTATGCATTTCATGTGTTTCTAGGTCATACTAACATGTCTCGAAAGTCAGAATATTAACATGCTTCATATATGTTAACGTCGTTCATGAAACTTTAAGTTCGTTTTCAAACTATATGTCGTTTGGTTAACCATGCATGCTAATATACTAAAACATGCTCACATTGCCTCATTAGGTTTATATATAAGTATTAATCATGCTTTCATGCTTGTTTAAACAAAAATCAAACAATTAGTTCATAACAGTTTTTTTGCAGAATGCAGAAAAACTGAACACAGAGGCTGGCGCTGCGGCGCGGCACAGCAGCTCACTACTGGCGCTGCGGCGCGAGTGGCGCTGCGTGCGGCGCTGCGGCGCGGGCTGCGGCGCGAGTGGCGCTGCGGCGCGGGCTGCGGCGCTGCGGCGTCGAGGCAGTTTTCTGCAGTGAAATCCGACCAAAAACCTCCCATTTCATCGATTTCAACATACCCAAATGCTATTAGACTTGTTTAACTTACTAACACGTACATATATGCTTATATAATAGTCAATAGCAATTATCAATTCCCAATTTCATGAACACCAACCAATTTCACGATATTGATGTTTTTACAGAAATCTCAGAAATGGAAACACCAAAAATGAAATTGAAGAGCAATGAAGCATATATAGTAATTCTAATCACATATATAAGTCCTTTAAACAACTAATTATTATTCTCAATTCACAAAACCATAACTTCCAACTGAAATCAAGAATTCACGAATAGAAATTTTGACAGAAAATGACAATGAAGATACGAAGGGATTTATACCTCTGTAAATGATTTAAGCTTGCTGCTATCTCAATAACACTGATATATATATATATGCTCTCTAGTCTCACTTAGCCAAAATGCTCAGCAAAAGAAATGTGAAGGAGATGAGGCTATATTTATAGAACTCCCATTATACAGACAAAGCAATTGTATCCCATATCAAACTAACGGATTATAGGAATGCATGAAGGTTATCAAAGGGTAGGTAATTAGTGGTTGGATTCATCATGAATCCCACTCCCTCCACAATCATGAGCTATGAAATGCTAGTTGCTGAGTTTGGGGAGAAGAAGAAGGAATAGGCCTTAGCTGTATGTCAAGCACGTGAAGAGCAAATGGGACACTTAAAATGAGACAATTGATTTAACTCCTCAGCATTTGCAAATACTACACTTGTATATACACACCATATACATATGTTATATATATATGTACTCTTAGGTTATAATTTAAATCACAATGTACTTCACATAATGTAATAAGTGTAATTTACACACATATAATCCAGGTACGTTTATCTTACTGATATAATACCATCGGATACTACCACATTACATTATATCTATATTATTAAATTGTATTACTCAACAATTATTTATAATAGATCCATGATACATTATTTTAATGTATATCCACACATCATTTGTCACCTACACATATCATAACATATAGTTACTATACATTTAATTCGCATGCTTGCACATATAATTTCTCATCTTATAATTTGAATATTAATTAATAATATACACATATCCTACATCCATCAATATAATTGTTAACCTCCATAACAATTTAATTAACCCTTATATGATTAATTATCACTTTGATATAAATCTTATTGTATTTATAAACACGTTGCTCATTATTATTAAGTTTCTTGCAATAATAATAATCACATATTGTTAATCGATCCTCATTAGTATTTTATAACAGTTAATTAATATTCTTCGATTAACAATTAATATAGATTAATTGTTCGCTTAAATTAATATAATCATTCTTATATTACGCCACTGTGCCACACAAGGCAATCAACGAGTTTATCACAAACTCCACCAATTTCTCAATTATTATAATTATTCAATTATATATAATTGAATTAATTCATCTCATAACACAAAATCATTTATATTCAAATAAATTCTCATTTCCATTAATATATTTATTTAATATAATGGAAATTCTCGGGTATTACATCCTCCCCCCCTTATAAAAATTCCGTCCCGGAATTGCTACAAGGTTACACAAATAGATGGGGATAGTCCCTCATCATCCTATCTTCTAACTCCCACGTTGCCTCCTCGACATCGTGGTTACGCCAAAGTACTTTTACAGATGAAATAACTTTATTTCTCAAAGTTTGTTCTTTCCTATCTAATATTTGGACAGGAATTTCTTCATACGCCAAGTTCTTCTCCACTTGAATGGGCTCGTAAGAAATCACGTGCTTGTAGTCGGCCTTGTACGGTCGCAACACGGAAATGTGGAACACGTTGTGGATATGCTCCAGTTCGGGTGGCAACGCAACTTTGTATGCCACTTCGCCCACTCGCTTCAGTATCTCGAACGGTCCTATGAATCTTGGACTCAATTTTCCTTTCTTGCCGAAACGGATTTTTCCCTTCCATGGAGATACCTTTAAGAATACGAAACTGCCGACTTTGAAGTCTCGGTCCTGCCGATGCAAATCTGCGTATTTCTTCTGGCGATCTTGAGCTGCTACAAGTCTGGCTCTTATCACTGTCACCACGTCTGCGGTTTGTTGAACTAACTCTGGTCCGAGTATTCGTCGTTCTCCGACTTCGTCCCAACATAACGGCGTTCTGCACTTTCTCCCGTAAAGAGCTTCGTACGGTGGCATGCCAATACTCGCATGGTAGCTATTATTATATGCGAATTCTACTAAGGGTAGGTGGTCGTCCCAATTTCCCTTAAAATCCATCACGCAAGTCCTAAGCATGTCTTCTAGCGTTTGTATTGTTCGCTCACTTTGTCCGTCTGTTTGAGGATGATAAGCTGTACTCAACCTCAACTGCGTTCCCATTCTTTCTTGCAAACTCTTCCAAAAATTGGACGTGAAGCGCGGATCTCGATCAGAGACAATTGACACCGGCACTCCATGTCGTGAAATAATTTCTTTTACATATAGGCTTGCTAATTGGTTCAAACTGTAGCGGATCTTGATTGGTAGAAAGTGTGCGGTCTTCGTTAGTCGATCCACGATAACCCAAATAGCATCATAACCTTTCTGTGTAACTGGAAGTCCTACCACGAAGTCCATGGTAATATGCTCCCATTTCCACTCTGGTATTTCTAATGGTTGTAGTAAACCACTTGGCCGCTGATGTTCTGCTTTAACGCGTTGGCAAGTCAAGCATTTACTGACGCACTCTGCGACTTCCCGTTTCAAATTAGGCCACCAAAAATGTTGCCTTAGATCTCGGTACATCTTTGTGCCTCCCGGATGAACGGAATATGTCGTATTGTGTGCCTCGTGCAAAATCTCTTCCCTCAACTCAGTTACCGCTGGTACCCACACTCTCCCTTCAAATCTCAAAATACCGTCTTTATCCATTCGAAATTTTTCTCCCTCACTTTCTGTGATCCTCTTTCGGATTTTCTCACACTCTTCATCCTTTTCCTGAGCTTCCTTTACTCTATTCAACAACGTCGGACAAGCTTCCATTACAATTAACTTCTCACCAGACTTTTCTGGTCCTTTTACTTCTATCTCCAATTTCTCCATCTCTCTTATCAACTCTTCCTGAGTCGTCAAATTAAACAACTTCTCCCTTCCTTTCCTGCTCAGAGCGTCGGCAACCACATTTGCCTTTCCCGGGTGATAAAGAATATCGCAGTCATAGTCTTTGATTAATTCTAACCACCTTCTCTGCCATGTTTAACTCCTTCTGTGTGAAGATATATTTCAGACTTTTGTGGTCCGTGTATATCTCACATTTTTCTCCGTATAGATAATGCCTCCATATCTTTAACGCAAAAACTACTGCCGCTAACTCTAAGTCGTGAGTAGGGTATCGTTTTTCGTAATCCTTTAATTGTCGTGATGCATATGCAATGACCTTGCCATGTTGCATGAGCACACAGCCAAGCCCCTTGTGCGATGCATCACTATACACCACAAAATTTCCCGCATCATCTGGTAATGATAATACAGGTGCTTCGCTCAATCTCCTTTTCAGTTCTTGAAGACTTTCTTCGCATTTGTCGGTCCATACAAATTTCACCGTCTTTCTAGTCAAATTGGTCAGCGGGGTTGCTATCTTAGAAAAATCTTGGATGAATCTTCGATAGTACCCAGCTAACCCTAGAAAGCTTCTCACCTCCGTCGGTGTTCTCGGTTGTTCCCAATTACTTACTGCTTCAACCTTCGCAGGGTCTACAGAGATTCCATTCTTATCCACCACGTGGCCTAAGAATTGAACCTTCTCCATCCAAAATTCGCACTTAGAAAATTTTGCATACATCTTCTCCTTCCTTAGCGCCTCCAAAACAATCTTCAGATGTTCGGCGTGTTCTTCCTCTGTCTTTGAGTAGATCAAAATGTCGTCGATAAAAACCACTACAAATTTATCCAAGTATGGCTTGAAAACTCGGTTCATCAAGTCCATAAATGCTGCCGGAGCATTAGTCAATCCGAATGACATTACCAAAAACTCGTAGTGTCCATAACGGGTTCGAAACGCAGTCTTTGGTATGTCCTCATCCCGTACCTTCAGTTGATGATATCCTGTTCGTAGGTCGATCTTCGAGAAACACTTTGCTCCCTTCAGTTGATCAAATAAGTCGTCTATCCTCGGTAGCGGATACCGGTTCTTGATCGTTACTCTATTTTCAATTCTCGATAATCGATACAGAGCCTCATCGATCCGTCCTTCTTCTTAACGAATAGCTGGTGCTCCCCAAGGAGAAACACTCGGTCGAATGTAACCCTTATCCAATAATTCTTGCAATTGCATCATTAATTCCTTCATTTCTACTGGCGCCATACGATATGGAGCTTTCGAAATCGGTGCCGTTCCCGGTGCTAAGTCTATTACGAATTCGATTTCTCTGTCTGGCGGAAGACCAGGCAGATCGTCCGGAAACACTCTTGGAATTCATTAACTACGTATATATCCTTAATTTCTACTCCCTTCTTCCGAGTATCAACGATGTAAGCTAAATATCCTCCACATCCTTTCCTTAACAATTTCTTGGCCTGCATCATCGTAACGCAACACGATTGCTTAAGCGATGAGCTACCATAAAACACTACCTTAGACTTACTCGGAGTCTGAAGGTTCACACATTTGTTCTGACAGTCAATTATCGCAGCATGGTTATACAACCAATCCATTCCCAGTATTACGTCAAATTCTCCCAGTCTAATAGGAATCAAGTCTACGCTCAGTTCATGTTTACTAATATTTGCGCGACAATTTCGATAAACGTATTCTACAGGGATCACTTCCTTATTAGCAACTTCTATGATCAAAGGATTTTCTAATAGTTCTCGAGGTGTACTAAGTCTACTAGCAAATTCTTCAGATACAAAAGAACAGGTGGCACCCGAATCAAATAATACATAAGCATTTATATCATTGATTGGGATTATACCTGACACCACATCCTTCGCAGCCACTGCGTCTTGGACGGTCATGTTAAAGTTCTGGCGGTTGGGCGGTTGGATTGTGCCGGTCCACCGATCATCAGCTTGTTGCCTCCTTGCTGATTACTACCCCCGCCACTTCCCTTCTTTGGGCAGTCCTTAATTCGGTGCTCCGTCGAGCCACAAGCAAAGCATCCTTGTATCTTCTTCGGTTTCAAACAGTTAGGCGAGATGTGCCCTTCCTGTCCGCAGTTGTAGCAAGTGCCACGTCCCTTCCAGCACTCGCCCTGGTGATTCTTCCCACACTTCGGGCATCCTTCAGCCCTCTTCTTGAAACCTCCACGAAAATTCCCTGATTGATTATTGTTGTTTTTGTTGTTGTTATTATTCTCCCACTTTCTCTTTCCCAAGTTGCTTCCTCCGCTACTACTTCCTCCCGTACGATTCTCTCCTCCAGTATTCTTTCCTTTCTTTTCTTTGTTATACTGACTTAAGGCCTCACTGCCGCCTTCCGCAATGATTGCCTTCTCCAGTAATGTTGCAAAGGAATCAATTTGAAGAACTGATACCTTATTGAACAGCCATGGCTTCAACCCTTGTTCAAAGCGTCTAGCCTTCCTCTCTTCATCACCAACTTGGTGCTCCGCAAATCGCGCTAGTTCGTTAAACCTAGCCGCGTATTGCGCCACCGTCATCTCACCTTGTTTTAACTCTAGGAATTTCACCTCCATCCTATTCTTCATACTTTTTGGAAAGTAATTTTCGAAGAACAGTGTCTTAAACTTATCCCAAGCTATTATCCCTTCTCCAGCTCTTTGTTGATTAGCCTCCCACCAGTAGTTCGCTTCTCCCCTCATCATGTACGTGGCAAACACCGTCTTCTGATCTTCGCCTACGCTAGCTATAGTGAAAGCTTTTTCGATCTCTTTGATCCACGTTTGTGCGATGATTGGGTCGGTAGTTCCCTCGAACTCCGGGGGTCCTACACTCTTAAAGTCTTTAAAGGTTGTTACTGGCACAGTTTGAGGGTTCGGGCGAACGGGTTCATTGTTCCTTCCCCTTAAGGCTTCTCCTAACAAGTCTACCAGTTTCTGGATCGGGTCTACTTGTTCTCTCTCATTGTTAACAGATTCTTCGGGTGCTGTCAATCTACGTCTGGGCGGCATTATCTGCATCACAAGTTTTCATTTTATTATTATTCAAGTATATTACTTAAGTATTTCTTTTAATACTAAAAGAATAAATTTATAACACGTTTCTAAAATCAACTCCATTTATATTCATATGCCATTTCATTTCATTACATGATTTCCCCAGCATACTGCTATAAATGTTATCACATATATCCCCTAATATCACAAAAGACGGGGAATATACCAACCTACTACCATACTACCCCTCTAACAAAAGCTAACTCGGGGTTTACATCATCATCCCACATCTTACACAAAAGATCGGGATTACAACATAGTATATACAATACATAAAGACACAACTAGTACTACCACTAGACTGACTAAGGAAATCTCATCCCATCATCCCGCGCTCCACTGCGCTCTTGTACTCCAACTGTGCTATATACGCAACCAGCTCTCGGCTCAAGGTATGTAGAGTCTGTCCCTGTTCTGCCGGGTAGTGGTACACACCATCAATCACCCTTTCAAAAGCTGAACGGAACACATACCCCATCTTGTTCATCTTTCTCTTCTTGCACCTGACCTCGTCCTCAAGGTCGTCGGCTCTCTCATTAGACGCTTCCCACTTCTCCTCGAAGTGTAACCTATCCATCACCTCCAACTCTAGCTGAGTACGGAGTGCCTCTTTCTCAGTCTTCTCACTCAGCTCCCTCTGCTCAACCTCTTCTAGCTTCTCTGCCAAATCTACATTCCTAGCCACTGACCTGTGAAATAGAGTCCCCATCTGGATCCCTGCCTCCCTACGGTAGGCAATCTCCACCTCTAACTCTTGCATAGCCAGCTTCCTCTGGTGGTCCTCGTCCCTCAGCTTCTGGAACTCAGACTCTCTCTCGTGGGCCTCTGCCTCCAGCTCCTGAACTCTACAGTCTAACTCTAGAATACGCTCCTCGTACTCGCCTAACATCTGTTCCTCTATAGTAGCCTCATCAGAGTCCTCTACTGGCTCATCCTCCATCGGCTCCTCCTCTGGATCAGTCTCTATCTCAATCTCGATCTCATCCTCGTCATCAAACTCGGATGGTGCAACTGCCTGCACTGGTGTAGCCTCTAGAGGTGCCTCGTATACTACGTGTATATCCCTGGGCTCCTCCTCTACAACTCTACTAGGTACCCCTGTGTCTGTCATCCTACACTCACAAACACAAGACAAGAAATAGCATCTCCATTAGAATGTTAAACAAAATATAAGTTCATTGTATAGAATGAAGTTACATTTCATAACAGACTAAGTCTCTCAAGGAAAACTCTACATGAGTTTTATCTCCTTCCTAACTTCTAAGTTCGCCTAAGTTATAGTCTAAGGACACTCGTTCCTAAGGTTTATAACTACAGCTTTGATACCAACCTGTGACGCCCCCAAATTCCAGGACCGCCACTTGGTCTCTCGAATTCGGTTCATCACGTGCTCATGGTAATACATCACAAATATAATAATTAAATATCATACGATCACAGCGGAAAATCTATTTAGAATAATTTACAATGATTTATTATAATTATTCCCCCAAGTCTCGCAACCTACAGTACTTAATAGATTACCTAATAATATCAGTTAACGACTTATTACATAATCTAACTTAAGCTTAAACATAATCAAATCCAGTCTTACTACATCATCTTCATACAATATGAATATATTTAAAACATAACAGACATAAGCTAGTTGGTAGCTTTGCCCTTGCCCTTATCAACGCCCGAAGGTTCACCATGCTCTGCCTTAACTGAAATGTTTTAAGGAAAGCAAGAATGAGCACAAATTGCCCAGCAAGTAATATACAAAGGGTAGTATAATTCTCAATTCTCGAAAGGGTATAACAAGATTTGATAGTTCAAGAATAACAAGAATATCAAGTTCTCAATACTAACCAGGACAGGATAATATCAATATGATTCAATAATAAGTCAATTCAAGATTTCAAATAATTGAATACTGAGTCACTACGGACTATGAACTTCTACTAGAATTGACAGTAATAAACTGAAAATCCAACAAAAACAACAGGTGATCAGCCTAAAGTACCCTTGTTATGCATAACAATCAACCATACTCAAGTGTGCGCGTCGGTTCTCCGACAATTATAGTTGTTCTTCTCAGTCAAATAAGATCCCGCACCAATCAATTAGTTTGGGTCGCTTTTCAATAATATAAGTCTAGCCGAATCAAATGGCATAGACACTTTCACAATATTCAAGACAATACTAAGTTCAACATGAATAATAGCTTTAATGAAATAAGAGTTCAAGTATGCTAATTCGATTCAACCGATTAAATAGGAAACTAGTTCGCAATACACAAGATAGGAATATAGTAAAAGAGTATAAGTTAGGAAACTCACTTAGATTTCCTTGCATAAATAATGTCGGTTAGGATACTTGCACTTTAAAAGAGTGTAAGTAAGAGAACTTGCCTTTAGCGTAGTTTATCCACGAAAAGCAAATCAACACTTTCGAATTCCTATCGTAATACAGTTACGTATATATATGATATTCATTAGTCATATAATTTAACTTCACATTTTCTCTTTGAATATACGATCAACACATAAGCTAAGTTTTACCTAGCTACACAGTTATATAGAATATAATTTCTATCCTTAACGTTCCTTCTTTAGAGTTTAAACGCATTCTCATATTATATAAGATCTCAACAATTAGCAAACATGCTTGCATATTATTAATATCTCATAAGACCACAATCAATACTAAATATATTTCATTTTAGCAAGTTACGGCATCTCCTTAAGTTAACCGTCAAAATCGGGTTCAAGTAACATCATATAATATCACGTAGCATGTATTCATATTTAAAGGATACTTTACATGCTTGTATAACTTTTCCAAATCCAATCGTACATGGTATAGGTTCTTAAGTTAATACTTAAAGCCATTCAAGGACACGAACTCATATGGTCTAACATGGTCGCTTTTAAACACATAAGATATTCATATAACTTGTATTAGTCATGCTCATGAGTACTCGTATTGCATATATGTAGCTAGCATTGT
>JAINUT010002894.1:0-228325 GCA_020205555.1 Panax stipuleanatus | reverse complement strand
CCCTCTTTTTTATATTCATCAATTTTACAAGAGTAAGTACTCCTAATCACTCTTTCTTTGACAATTTTAGAACCCAATGAAACAATAAGGTCTCCCTAAATGAAGACTTGTGCGAGATGTACGCATGGTTTGAACGCCACAGTCATGGGTTTCTCCTTTTAACACTAATCAAAGTTGAACGAAGTAATACAACTCTTAATCACCTCTTTCTTTGTAAATTTGATACAACCAATGAAACAATATGAAGGTCTCCCTAAATGAAACTTGTGTGAGATCTAAGCATCGTTTTGGACGCGATATTGATTGGATTGCTACTTTTGATGCTAATTTCAACTAGAACGAAGTAATATGACTCATAATCACCTCTTTCTTTGACAATTTTAGAGAACCAATGAAACAATAAGAAGGTCTCCTTAAATGAAGACTTGTGTGAGATGTACGCATGGTTTTGAACGTGATAGTCATGGAATTGCTCCTTTTGATGCTAATCAAACAAGAACGAAGTTATAGGACTCCTAATCACCTCTTTCTTTGACAATTTTAGAACACCAATGAAACAATAAGGTCTCCTAAATGAAGACTTGTGTGAGATGTACGCATGGTTTTGAACGCCACAGTCATGGGTTTCTCCTTTTAACGCTAATCAAAGTAGAACGAAGTAATACAACTCTTAATCTCCTCTTTCTTTGTAAATTTGATACAACCAATGAAACAATATGAAGGTCTCCCTAAATGAAGACTTGTGTGAGATCTACGCATCGGTTTTGGACGCGATATTGATTGGATTACTCCTTTTTGATGCTCATTTCACTAGAACGAAGTATGTGACTCATAATCACCTATATTTTGACAATTTGTGAAAACGAACAAACAATAGAAGGTCTCCCTAAATGAAAACTTGTGTGAGATGTACGGATCGTTTTGAAGGCGCTAGTGATAGGATTGCTCCATTTAAATGCTAATCTAAATAGAAAGAAGTCGTAGGACTCATAATCACCTCTTTCTCTGATAATTGAGGGAACCAATGACTCAATAAGAATTCTCCCCTAAATCAAGACTTGTGTGAGATGTACACATCGTTTTAACGCGATAGTCATGGAATGCTCCTTTTGATGCTAATCAAATTAGAACCAAGTAATAGGACTCATAATCATCTCTTTCTTTGATAATTTAGAGAACCAATGAAACAATAAGAAAGGCTCTTTAAATAAAGACTGTGTGAGATGTACGCATCGTTTTGAACGCGATAGGCATGGATTGGTCCTTTTGATGCTAATCAAATTAGAACGAAGTTATAGGGCTCCTAATCACCTCTTTCTTTGACAATTTTAGAGCACCAATGAAATAATAAGAAGGTCTCCCTAAATAAGACTTGTGTGAGATGTACGCATGTTTTGAACGTGATAGTCATGGGTTTCTTCTTTTGACGCTAATCAAAGTAGAACGAAGTACAACAACTCTTAATCACCACTCTTTCTTTGTAAATTTCAAACAACCATGGAACAATATGAAGGTCTCCCTAAATGAAGACTTGTGTGAGATCTACGCATCGTTTTGGACGCTATAGTGATGGGATTGCTCCTTTTGATTCTAATTTCAACTAGAACGAAATAATAGGGACTCATAATCACCTATATTTTTACAATTTTGAAGAACTAATGAAACAATAAGAAGGTCTTCCTAAATGAAGACATGTGTGAGATGTACGGATCGTTTTGAAGGCACTAGTGATAGAATTGCTTCTTTTGATGCAAATCGAACTAGAACGAAGTCATAGGACTCATAAAAACCTCTTTCATTGACAATTGAGAAATCCAATGAATCAATAAAAAGGTCTACCTAAATCAAGACTTGTGTGAGATGTACTACGCATCGTTTTTAAACGCGATAGTCGTGGGATTGCTCCTTTTGATACTAATCATATTAGAACGAAGTAATAGAACTCCTAATCACCTCTTTCTTTAAAAAATTTTAGAGAACCAATGAAACAATAAGAAGGTCTCCTTGAATGGAGACTTGTGTGAGATGTACGCATGGTTTTGAACGCAATAGTCACGGAATTGCTCCTTTTGATGCTAATCATACAACAACGAAGTTATAGGATCCTAATCACCTCTTTCTTTGACAATTTTAGAACCCCAATGAAACAATAAGGTCTCCCTAAATGAAGACCTGTGCGAGATGTACGCATGGTTTTGAACGCCACAGTAATGGGTTTCTCCTTTTAACACTAATCAAGTTTAACGAAGTAATACAAATCTTAATCACCTCTTTCTTTGTAAATTTGATACAACCAATGAAACAATATGAAGGTCTCCCTAAATGAAGACTTGTGTGAGATCTAAGCATCGTTTTGGACGCTATATTGATTGGATTGCTACTTTTGATGCTAATTTCAACTAGAACGAAGTAATATGACTCATATCACCTCTTTCTTTGACAATTTTAGAGAACCAATGAAACAATAAGAAGGTCTCCTTAAATGAAGACTTGTGTGAGATGTACGCTATGGTTTTGAACGTGATAGTCATGGAATTGCTCCTTTTGATGCTAATCAAACAAGAACGAAGTTATAGGACTCCTAATCACCTATTTCTTTGACAATTTTAGAACACCAATGAAACAATAAGGTCTCCTAAATGAAGACTTGTGTGAGATGTACGCATGGTTTTGAACGCCATAGTCATGGGTTTCTCCTTTTAAAGCTAATCAAAGTAGAACGAAGTAATACAACTCTTAATCTCCTCTTTCTTTGTAAATTTGATACAAACAATGAAACAATATGAAGGTCTCCCTAAATGAAGACTTGTGTGAGATCTACGCATCGTTTTGGACGCGATATTGATTGGATTACTCCTTTTTGATGCTCATTTCAACTAGAACGAAGTAATGTGACTCATAATCACCTATATTTTGACAATTTGTGAAAACGAACAAAACAATAAGAAGGTCTCCCTAAATGAAAACTTGTGTGAGATGTACGGATCGTTTTGAAGGCGCTAGTGATAGGATTGCTCCATTTAATGCTAATCTAAATAGAAAGAAGTCGTAGGACTCATAATCACCTCTTTCTCTGATAATTTGAGGGAACCAATGACTCAATAAGAAGTTCTCCCCTAAATCAAGACTTGTGTGAGATGTACACATCGTTTTTAACGCGATAGTCATGGAATGCTCCTTTTGATGCTAATCAAATTAGAACCAAGTAATAGGACTCATAATCATCTCTTTCTTTGATAATTTTAGAGAACCAATGAAACAATAAGAAAGGCTCTTTAAATAAAGACTTGTGTGAGATGTACGCATCGTTTTGAACGCGATAGTCATGGGATTGGTCCTTTTGATGCTAATCAAATTAGAACGAAGTTATAGGGCTCCTAATCACCTCTTTCTTTGACAATTTTAGAGCACCAATGAAATAATAAGAAGGTCTCCCTAAATAAAGACTTGTGTGAGATGTACGCATGGTTTTGAACGTGATAGTCATGGGTTTCTTCTTTTGACGCTAATCAAAGTAGAACGAAGTACAACAACTCTTAATCACCACTCTTTCTTTGTAAATTTCAAACAACCAATGGAACAATATGAAGGTCTCCCTAAATGAAGACTTGTGTGAGATCTACGCATCGTTTTGGACGCTATAGTGATGGGATTGCTTCCTTTTGATTCTAATTTCAACTAGAACGAAATAATAGGACTCATAATCACCTATATTTTTACAATTTTGAAGAACTAATGAAACAATAAGAAGGTCTTCCTAAATGAAGACATGTGTGAGATGTACGGATCGTTTTGAAGGCACTAGTGATAGAATTGCTTCTTTTGATGCAAATCGAACTAGAACGAAGTCATAGGACTCATAAAAACCTCTTTCATTGACAATTTGAGAAATCCAATGAATCATAAAAAGGTCTACCTAAATCAAGACTTGTGTGAGATGTACTACGCATCGTTTTTAACGCGATAGTCGTGGGATTGCTCCTTTTGATACTAATCATATTAGAACGAAGTAATAGAACTCCTAATCACCTCTTTCTTTAAAAATTTTAGAGAACCAATGAACAATAAGAAGGGTCTCCTTGAATGGAGACTTGTGTGAGATGTACGCATGGTTTGAACGCAATAGTCACGGAATTGCTCCTTTTGATGCTAATCATACAACAACGAAGTTATAGGACTCCTAATCACCTCTTTCTTTGACAATTTTAGAACCCCAATGAAACAATAAGGTCTCCCTAAATGAAGACCTGTGCGAGATGTACGCATGGTTTTGAACGCCACAGTAATGGGTTTCTCCTTTTAACACTAATCAAAGTTTAACGAAGTAATACAAATCTTAATCACCTCTTTCTTTGTAAATTTGATACAACCAATGAAACAATATGAAGGTCTCCCTAAATGAAGACTTGTGTGAGATCTAAGCATCGTTTTGGACGCTATATTGATTGGATTGCTAATTTTGATGCTAATTTCAACTAGAACGAAGTAATATGACTCATAATCACCTCTTTCTTTGACAATTTTAGAGAACCAATGAAACAATAAGAAGGTCTCCTTAAATGAAGACTTGTGTGAGATGTACGTATGGTTTTGAACGTGATAGTCATGGAATTGCTCCTTTTGATGCTAATCAAACAAGAACGAAGTTATAGGACTCCTAATCACCTATTTCTTTGACAATTTTAGAACACCAATGAAACAATAAGGTCTCCTAAATGAAGACTTGTGTGAGATGTACGCATGGTTTTGAACGCCATAGTCATGGGTTTCTCCTTTTAAAGCTAATCAAAGTAGAACGAAGTAATACAACTCTTAATCTCATCTTTCTTTGTAAATTTGATACAAATAATGAAACAATATGAAGGTCTCCCTAAATGAAGACTTGTGTGAGATCTACGCATCGTTTTGGACGCGATATTGATTGGATTACTCCTTTTTGATGCTCATTTCAACTAGAACGAAGTAATGTGACTCATAATCACCTATATTTTGACAATTTGTGAAAACGAACAAAACAATAAGAAGGTCTCCCTAAATGAAAACTTGTGTGAGATGTACGGATCGTTTTGAAGGCGCTAGTGATAGGATTGCTCCATTTAATGCTAATCTAAATAGAAAGAAGTCGTAGGACTCATAATCACCTCTTTCTCTGATAATTTGAGGGAACCAATGACTCAATAAGAAGTTCTCCCCTAAATCAAGACTTGTGTGAGATGTACACATCGTTTTTAACGCGATAGTCATGGAATGCTCCTTTTGATGCTAATCAAATTAGAACCAAGTAATAGGACTCATAATCATCTCTTTCTTTGATAATTTTAGAGAACCAATGAAACAATAAGAAAGGCTCTTTAAATAAAGACTTGTGTGAGATGTACGCATCGTTTGAACGCGATAGTCATGGGATTGGTCCTTTTGATGCTAATCAAATTAGAACGAAGTTATAGGGCTCCTAATCACCTCTTTCTTTGACAATTTTAGAGCACCAATGAAATAATAAGAAGGTCTCCCTAAATAAAGACTTGTGTGAGATGTACGCATGGTTTTGAACGTGATAGTCATGGGTTTCTTCTTTTGACGCTAATCAAAGTAGAACGAAGTACAACAACTCTTAATCACCACTCTTTCTTTGTAAATTTCAAACAACCAATGGAACAATATGAAGGTCTCCCTAAATGAAGACTTGTGTGAGATCTACGCATCGTTTGGACGCTATAGTGATGTGATTGTCTCCTTTTGATTCTAATTTCAACTAGAACGAAATAATAGGACTCATAATCACCTATATTTTTACAATTTTGAAGAACTAATGAAACAATAAGAAGGTCTTCCTAAATGAAGACATGTGTGAGATGTACGGATCGTTTTGAAGGCACTAGTGATAGAATTGCTTCTTTTGATGCAAATCGAACTAGAACGAAGTCATAGGACTCATAAAAACCTCTTTCATTGACAATTTGAGAAATCCAATGAATCAATAAAAAGGTCTACCTAAATCAAGACTTGTGTGAGATGTACTACGCATCGTTTTAACGCGATAGTCGTGGGATTGCTCCTTTTGATACTAATCATATTAGAACGAAGTAATAGAACTCCTAATCACCTCTTTCTTTAAAAATTTTAGAGAACCAATGAAACAATAAGAAGGTCTCCTTGAATGGAGACTTGTGTGAGATGTACGCATGGTTTTGAACGCAATAGTCACGGAATTGCTCCTTTTGATGCTAATCATACAACAACGAAGTTATAGGACTCCTAATCACCTCTTTCTTTGACAATTTTAGAACCCCAATGAAACAATAAGGTCTCCCTAAATGAAGACTTGTGCGAGATGTACGCATGGTTTTGAACGCCACAGTAATGGGTTTCTCCTTTTAACACTAATCAAAGTTTAACGAAGTAATACAAATCTTAATCACCTCTTTCTTTGTAAATTTGATACAACCAATGAAACAATATGAAGGTCTCCCTAAATGAAGACTTGTGTGAGATCTAAGCATCGTTTTGGACGCTATATTGATTGGATTGCTACTTTTGATGCTAATTTCAACTAGAACGAAGTAATATGACTCATAATCACCTCTTTCTTTGACAATTTTAGAGAACCAATGAAACAATAAGAAGGTCTCCTTAAATGAAGACTTGTGTGAGATGTACGCATGGTTTTGAACGTGATAGTCATGGAATTGCTCCTTTTGATGCTAATCAAACAAGAACGAAGTTATAGGACTCCTAATCACCTATTTCTTTGACAATTTTAGAACACCAATGAAACAATAAGGTCTCCTAAATGAAGACTTGTGTGAGATGTACGCATGGTTTTGAACGCCATAGTCATGGGTTTCTCCTTTTAAAGCTAATCAAAGTAGAACGAAGTAATACAACTCTTAATCTCCTCTTTCTTTGTAAATTTGATACAAACAATGAAACAATATGAAGGTCTCCCTAAATGAAGACTTGTGTGAGATCTACGCATCGTTTTGGACGCGATATTGATTGGATTACTCCTTTTTGATGCTCATTTCAACTAGAACGAAGTAATGTGACTCATAATCACCTATATTTTGACAATTTGTGAAACGAACAAAACAATAAGAAGGTCTCCCTAAATGAAAACTTGTGTGAGATGTACGGATCGTTTTGAAGGCGCTAGTGATAGGATTGCTCCATTTAATGCTAATCTAAATAGAAAGAAGTCGTAGGACTCATAATCACCTCTTTCTCTGATAATTTGAGGGAACCAATGACTCAATAAGAAGTTCTCCCCTAAATCAAGACTTGTGTGAGATGTACACATCGTTTTTAACGCGATAGTCATGGAATGCTCCTTTTGATGCTAATCAAATTAGAACCAAGTAATAGGACTCATAATCATCTCTTTCTTTGATAATTTTAGAGAACCAATGAAACAATAAGAAAGGCTCTTTAAATAAAGACTTGTGTGAGATGTACGCATCGTTTTGAACGCGATAGTCATGGGATTGGTCCTTTTGATGCTAATCAAATTAGAACGAAGTTATAGGGCTCCTAATCACCTCTTTCTTTGACAATTTTAGAGCACCAATGAAATAATAAGAAGGTCTCCCTAAATAAAGACTTGTGTGATATGTACGCATGGTTTTGAACGTGATAGTCATGGGTTTCTTCTTTTGACGCTAATCAAAGTAGAACGAAGTACAACAACTCTTAATCACCACTCTTTCTTTGTAAATTTCAAACAACCAATGGAACAATATGAAGGTCTCCCTAAATGAAGACTTGTGTGAGATCTACGCATCGTTTTGGACGCTATAGTGATGGGATTGCTCCTTTTGATTCTAATTTCAACTAGAACGAAATAATAGGACTCATAATCACCTATATTTTTACAATTTTGAAGAACTAATGAAACATAAGAAGGTCTTCCTAAATGAAGACATGTGTGAGATGTACGGATCGTTTGAAGGCACTAGTGATAGAATTGCTTCTTTTGATGCAAATCGAACTAGAACGAAGTCATAGGACTCATAAAAACCTCTTTCATTGACAATTTGAGAAATCCAATGAATCAATAAAAAGGTCTACCTAAATCAAGACTTGTGTGAGATGTACTACGCATCGTTTTTAACGCGATAGTCGTGGGATTGCTCCTTTGATACTAATCATATTAGAACGAAGTAATAGAACTCCTAATCACCTCTTTCTTTAAAAATTTTAGAGAACCAATGAAACAATAAGAAGGTCTCCTTGAATGGAGACTTGTGTGAGATGTACGCATGGTTTGAACGCGATAGTCACGGAATTGCTCCTTTTGATGCTAATCATACAACAACGAAGTTATAGGACTCCTAATCACCTCTTTCTTTGACAATTTTAGAACCCCAATGAAACAATAAGGTCTCCCTAAATGAAGACTTGTGCGAGATGTACGCATGGTTTTGAACGCCACAGTAATGGGTTTCTCCTTTTAACACTAATCAAAGTTTAACGAAGTAATACAAATCTTAATCACCTCTTTCTTTGTAAATTCGATACAACCAATGAAACAATATGAAGGTCTCCCTAAATGAAGACTTGTGTGAGATCTAAGCATCGTTTTGGACGCGATATTGATTGGATTGCTACTTTTGATGCTAATTTCAACTAGAACGAAGTAATATGACTCATAATCACCTCTTTCTTTGACAATTTTAGAGAACCAATGAAACAATAAGAAGGTCTCCTTAAATGAAGACTTGTGTGAGATGTACGCATGGTTTTGAACGTGATAGTCATGGAATTGCTCCTTTTGATGCTAATCAAACAAGAACGAAGTTATAGGACTCCTAATCACCTCTTTCTTTGACAATTTTAGAACACCAATGAAACAATAAGGTCTCCTAAATGAAGACTTGTGTGAGATGTACGCATGGTTTTGAACGCCACAGTCATGGGTTTCTCCTTTTAAAGCTAATCAAAGTAGAACGAAGTAATACAACTCTTAATCTCCTCTTTCTTTGTAAATTTGATACAACCAATGAAACAATATGAAGGTCTCCCTAAATGAAGACTTGTGTGAGATCTACGCATCGTTTTGGACGCGATATTGATTGGATTACTCCTTTTTGATGCTCATTTCAACTAGAACGAAGTAATATGACTCATAATCACCTATATTTTGACAATTTGTGAAAACGAACAAAACAATAAGAAGGTCTCCCTAAATGAAAACTTGTGTGAGATGTACGGATCGTTTTGAAGGCGCTAGTGATAGGATTGCTCCATTTAATGCTAATCTAAATAGAAAGAAGTCGTAGGACTCATAATCACCTCTTTCTCTGATAATTTGAGGGAACCAATGACTCAATAAGAAGTTCTCCCCTAAATCAAGACTTGTGTGAGATGTACACATCGTTTTTAACGCGATAGTCATGGAATGCTCCTTTTGATGCTAATCAAATTAGAACCAAGTAATAGGACTCATAATCATCTCTTTCTTTGATAATTTTAGAGAACCAATGAAACAATAAGAAAGGCTCTTTAAATAAAGACTTGTGTGAGATGTACGCATCGTTTTGAACGCGATAGTCATGGGATTGGTCCTTTTGATGCTAATCAAATTAGAACGAAGTTATAGGGCTCCTAATCACCTCTTTCTTTGACAATTTTAGAGCACCAATGAAATAATAAGAAGGTCTCCCTAAATAAAGACTTGTGTGAGATGTACGCATGGTTTTGAACGTGATAGTCATGGGTTTCTTCTTTTGACGCTAATCAAAGTAGAACGAAGTAAAACAACTCTTAATCACCACTCTTTCTTTGTAAATTTGAAACAACCAATGGAACAATATGAAGGTCTCCCTAAATGAAGACTTGTGTGAGATCTACGCATCGTTTTGGACGCTATAGTGATGGGATTGCTCCTTTTGATTCTAATTTCAACTAGAACGAAATAATAGGACTCATAATCACCTATATTTTTACAATTTTGAAGAACTAATGAAACAATAAGAAGGTCTTCCTAAATGAAGACATGTGTGAGATGTACGGATCGTTTTGAAGGCACTAGTGATAGAATTGCTTCTTTTGATGCAAATCGAACTAGAACGAAGTCATAGGACTCATAAAAACCTCTTTCATTGACAATTTGAGAAATCCAATGAATCAATAAAAAGGTCTACCTAAATCAAGACTTGTGTGAGATGTACTACGCATCGTTTTTAACGCGATAGTCGTGGGATTGCTCCTTTTGATACTAATCATATTAGAACGAAGTAATAGAACTCCTAATCACCTCTTTCTTTAAAATTTTAGAGAACCAATGAAACAATAAGAAGGTCTCCTTGAATGGAGACTTGTGTGAGATGTACGCATGGTTTTGAACGCGATAGTCACGGAATTGCTCCTTTTGATGCTAATCATACAACAACGAAGTTATAGGACTCCTAATCACCTCTTTCTTTGACAATTTTAGAACCCCAATGAAACAATAAGGTCTCCCTAAATGAAGACTTGTGCGAGATGTACGCATGGTTTTGAACGCCACAGTCATGGGTTTCTCCTTTTAACACTAATCAAAGTTGAACGAAGTAATACAACTCTTAATCACCTCTTTCTTTGTAAATTTGATACAACCAATGAAACAATATGAAGGTCTCCCTAAATGAAGACTTGTGTGAGATCTAAGCATCGTTTTGGACGCGATATTGATTGGATTGCTACTTTTGATGCTAATTTCAACTAGAACGAAGTAATATGACTCATAATCACCTCTTTCTTTGACAATTTTAGAGAACCAATGAAACAATAAGAAGGTCTCCTTAAATGAAGACTTGTGTGAGATGTACGCATGGTTTTGAACGTGATAGTCATGGAATTGCTCCTTTTGATGCTAATCAAACAAGAACGAAGTTATAGGACTCCTAATCACCTATTTCTTTGACAATTTTAGAACACCAATGAAACAATAAGGTCTCCTAAATGAAGACTTGTGTGAGATGTACGCATGGTTTTGAACGCCATAGTCATGGGTTTCTCCTTTTAAAGCTAATCAAAGTAGAACGAAGTAATACAACTCTTAATCTCCTCTTTCTTTGTAAATTTGATACAAACAATGAAACAATATGAAGGTCTCCCTAAATGAAGACTTGTGTGAGATCTACGCATCGTTTTGGACGCGATATTGATTGGATTACTCCTTTTGATGCTCATTTCAACTAGAACGAAGTAATGTGACTCATAATCACCTATATTTTGACAATTTGTGAAAACTAACAAAACAATAAGAAGGTCTCCCTAAATGAAAACTTGTGTGAGATGTACGGATCGTTTTGAAGGCGCTAGTGATAGGATTGCTCCATTTAATGCTAATCTAAATAGAAAGAAGTCGTAGGACTCATAATCACCTCTTTCTCTGATAATTTGAGGGAACCAATGACTCAATAAGAAGTTCTCCCCTAAATCAAGACTTGTGTGAGATGTACACATCGTTTTTAACGCGATAGTCATGGAATGCTCCTTTTGATGCTAATCAAATTAGAACCAAGTAATAGGACTCATAATCATCTCTTTCTTTGATAATTTTAGAGAACCAATGAAACAATAAGAAAGGCTCTTTAAATAAAGACTTGTGTGAGATGTACGCATCGTTTTGAACGCGATAGTCATGGGATTGGTCCTTTTGATGCTAATCAAATTAGAACGAAGTTATAGGGCTCCTAATCACCTCTTTCTTTGACAATTTTAGAGCACCAATGAAATAATAAGAAGGTCTCCCTAAATAAAGACTTGTGTGAGATGTACGCATGGTTTTGAACGTGATAGTCATGGGTTTCTTCTTTTGACGCTAATCAAAGTAGAACGAAGTACAACAACTCTTAATCACCACTCTTTCTTTGTAAATTTCAAACAACCAATGGAACAATATGAAGGTCTCCCTAAATGAAGACTTGTGTGAGATCTACGCATCGTTTTGGACGCTATAGTGATGTGATTGCTCCTTTTGATTCTAATTTCAACTAGAACGAAATAATAGGACTCATAATCACCTATATTTTTACAATTTTGAAGAACTAATGAAACAATAAGAAGGTCTTCCTAAATGAAGACATGTGTGAGATGTACGGATCGTTTTGAAGGCACTAGTGATAGAATTGCTTCTTTTGATGCAAATCGAACTAGAACGAAGTCATAGGACTCATAAAAACCTCTTTCATTGACAATTTGAGAAATCCAATGAATCAATAAAAAGGTCTACCTAAATCAAGACTTGTGTGAGATGTACTACGCATCGTTTTTAACGCGATAGTCGTGGGATTGCTCCTTTTGATACTAATCATATTAGAACGAAGTAATAGAACTCCTAATCACCTCTTTCTTTAAAAATTTTAGAGAACCAATGAAACAATAAGAAGGTCTCCTTGAATGGAGACTTGTGTGAGATGTACGCATGGTTTTGAACGCGATAGTCACGGAATTGCTCCTTTTGATGCTAATCATACAACAACGAAGTTATAGGACTCCTAATCACCTCTTTCTTTGACAATTTTAGAACCCCAATGAAACAATAAGGTCTCCCTAAATGAAGACTTGTGCGAGATGTACGCATGGTTTTGAACGCCACAGTAATGGGTTTCTCCTTTTAACACTAATCAAAGTTTAACGAAGTAATACAAATCTTAATCACCTCTTTCTTTGTAAATTTGATACAACCAATGAAACAATATGAAGGTCTCCCTAAATGAAGACTTGTGTGAGATCTAAGCATCGTTTTGGACGCTATATTGATTGGATTGCTACTTTTGATGCTAATTTCAACTAGAACGAAGTAATATGACTCATAATCACCTCTTTCTTTGACAATTTTAGAGAACCAATGAAACAATAAGAAGGTCTCCTTAAATGAAGACTTGTGTGAGATGTACGCATGGTTTTGAACGTGATAGTCATGGAATTGCTCCTTTTGATGCTAATCAAACAAGAACGAAGTTATAGGACTCCTAATCACCTATTTCTTTGACAATTTTAGAACACCAATGAAACAATAAGGTCTCCTAAATGAAGACTTGTGTGAGATGTACGCATGGTTTTGAACTGCCATAGTCATGGGTTTCTCCTTTTAAAGCTAATCAAAGTAGAACGAAGTAATACAACTCTTAATCTCCTCTTTCTTTGTAAATTTGATACAAACAATGAAACAATATGAAGGTCTCCCTAAATGAAGACTTGTGTGAGATCTACGCAGCGTTTTGGACGCGATATTGATTGGATTACTCCTTTTTGATGCTCATTTCAACTAGAACGAAGTAATGTGACTCATAATCACCTATATTTTGACAATTTGTGAAAACGAACAAAACAATAAGAAGGTCTCCCTAAATGAAAACTTGTGTGAGATGTACGGATCGTTTTGAAGGCGCTAGTGATAGGATTGCTCCATTTAATGCTAATCTAAATAGAAAGAAGTCGTAGGACTCATAATCACCTCTTTCTCTGATAATTTGAGGGAACCAATGACTCAATAAGAAGTTCTCCCCTAAATCAAGACTTGTGTGAGATGTACACATCGTTTTTAACGCGATAGTCATGGAATGCTCCTTTTGATGCTAATCAAATTAGAACCAAGTAATAGGACTCATAATCATCTCTTTCTTTGATAATTTTAGAGAACCAATGAAACAATAAGAAAGGCTCTTTAAATAAAGACTTGTGTGAGATGTACGCATCGTTTTGAACGCGATAGTCATGGGATTGGTCCTTTTGATGCTAATCAAATTAGAACGAAGTTATAGGGCTCCTAATCACCTCTTTCTTTGACAATTTTAGAGCACCAATGAAATAATAAGAAGGTCTCCCTAAATAAAGACTTGTGTGAGATGTACGCATGGTTTTGAACGTGATAGTCATGGGTTTCTTCTTTTGACGCTAATCAAAGTAGAACGAAGTACAACAACTCTTAATCACCACTCTTTCTTTGTAAATTTCAAACAACCAATGGAACAATATGAAGGTCTCCCTAAATGAAGACTTGTGTGAGATCTACGCATCGTTTTGGACGCTATAGTGATGTGATTGTTCCTTTTGATTCTAATTTCAACTAGAACGAAATAATAGGACTCATAATCACCTATATTTTTACAATTTTGAAGAACTAATGAAACAATAAGAAGGTCTTCCTAAATGAAGACATGTGTGAGATGTACGGATCGTTTTGAAGTCACTAGTGATAGAATTGCTTCTTTTGATGCAAATCGAACTAGAACGAAGTCATAGGACACATAAAAACCTCTTTCATTGACAATTTGAGAAATCCAATGAATCAATAAAAAGGTCTACCTAAATCAAGACTTGTGTGAGATGTACTACGCATCGTTTTTAACGCGATAGTCGTGGGATTGCTCCTTTTGATACTAATCATATTAGAACGAAGTAATAGAACTCCTAATAACCTCTTTCTTTAAAAATTTTAGAGAACCAATGAAACAATAAGAAGGTCTCCTTGAATGGAGACTTGTGTGAGATGTACGCATGGTTTTGAACGCAATAGTCACGGAATTGCTCCTTTTGATGCTAATCATACAACAACGAAGTTATAGGACTCCTAATCACCTCTTTCTTTGACAATTTTAGAACCCCAATGAAACAATAAGGTCTCCCTAAATGAAGACTTGTGCGAGATGTACGCATGGTTTTGAACGCCACAGTAATGGGTTTCTCCTTTTAACACTAATCAAAGTTTAACGAAGTAATACAAATCTTAATCACCTCTTTCTTTGTAAATTTGATACAACCAATGAAACAATATGAAGGTCTCCCTAAATGAAGACTTGTGTGAGATCTAAGCATCGTTTTGGACGCTATATTGATTGGATTGCTACTTTTGATGCTAATTTCAACTAGAACGAAGTAATATGACTCATAATCACCTCTTTCTTTGACAATTTTAGAGAACCAATGAAACAATAAGAAGGTCTCCTTAAATGAAGACTTGTGTGAGATGTACGCATGGTTTTGAACGTGATAGTCATGGAATTGCTCCTTTTGATGCTAATCAAACAAGAACGAAGTTATAGGACTCCTAATCACCTATTTCTTTGACAATTTTAGAACACCAATGAAACAATAAGGTCTCCTAAATGAAGACTTGTGTGAGATGTACGCATGGTTTTGAACGCCATAGTCATGGGTTTCTCCTTTTAAAGCTAATCAAAGTAGAACGAAGTAATACAACTCTTAATCTCCTCTTTCTTTGTAAATTTGATACAAACAATGAAACAATATGAAGGTCTCCCTAAATGAAGACTTGTGTGAGATCTACGCATCGTTTTGGACGCGATATTGATTGGATTACTCCTTTTTGATGCTCATTTCAACTAGAACGAAGTAATATGACTCATAATCACCTATATTTTGACAATTTGTGAAAACGAACAAAACAATAAGAAGGTCTCCCTAAATGAAAACTTGTGTGAGATGTACGGATCGTTTTGAAGGCGCTAGTGATAGGATTGCTCCATTTAATGCTAATCTAAATAGAAAGAAGTCGTAGGACTCATAATCACCTCTTTCTCTGATAATTTGAGGGAACCAATGACTCAATAAGAAGTTCTCCCCTAAATCAAGACTTGTGTGAGATGTACACATCGTTTTTAACGCGATAGTCATGGAATGCTCCTTTTGATGCTAATCAAATTAGAACCAAGTAATAGGACTCATAATCATCTCTTTCTTTGATAATTTTAGAGAACCAATGAAACAATAAGAAAGGCTCTTTAAATAAAGACTTGTGTGAGATGTACGCATCGTTTTGAACGCGATAGTCATGGGATTGGTCCTTTTGATGCTAATCAAATTAGAACGAAGTTATAGGGCTCCTAATCACCTCTTTCTTTGACAATTTTAGAGCACCAATGAAATAATAAGAAGGTCTCCCTAAATAAAGACTTGTGTGAGATGTACGCATGGTTTTGAACGTGATAGTCATGGGTTTCTTCTTTTGACGCTAATCAAAGTAGAACGAAGTACAACAACTCTTAATCACCACTCTTTCTTTGTAAATTTCAAACAACCAATGGAACAATATGAAGGTCTCCCTAAATGAAGACTTGTGTGAGATCTACGCATCGTTTTGGACGCTATAGTGATGTGATTGCTCCTTTTGATTCTAATTTCAACTAGAACGAAATAATAGGACTCATAATCACCTATATTTTTACAATTTTGAAGAACTAATGAAACAATAAGAAGGTCTTCCTAAATGAAGACATGTGTGAGATGTACGGATCGTTTTGAAGGCACTAGTGATAGAATTGCTTCTTTTGATGCAAATCGAACTAGAACGAAGTCATAGGACTCATAAAAACCTCTTTCATTGACAATTTGAGAAATCCAATGAATCAATAAAAAGGTCTACCTAAATCAAGACTTGTGTGAGATGTACTACGCATCGTTTTTAACGCGATAGTCGTGGGATTGCTCCTTTTGATACTAATCATATTAGAACGAAGTAATAGAACTCCTAATCACCTCTTTCTTTAAAAATTTTAGAGAACCAATGAAACAATAAGAAGGTCTCCTTGAATGGAGACTTGTGTGAGATGTACGCATGGTTTTGAACGCAATAGTCACGGAATTGCTCCTTTTGATGCTAATCATACAACAACGAAGTTATAGGACTCCTAATCACCTCTTTCTTTGACAATTTTAGAACCCCAATGAAACAATAAGGTCTCCCTAAATGAAGACTTGTGCGAGATGTACGCATGATTTTGAACGCCACAGTAATGGGTTTCTCCTTTTAACACTAATCAAAGTTTAACGAAGTAATACAAATCTTAATCACCTCTTTCTTTGTAAATTTGATACAACCAATGAAACAATATGAAGGTCTCCCTAAATGAAGACTTGTGTGAGATCTAAGCATCGTTTTGGACGCTATATTGATTGGATTGCTACTTTTGATGCTAATTTCAACTAGAACGAAGTAATATGACTCATAATCACCTCTTTCTTTGACAATTTTAGAGAACCAATGAAACAATAAGAAGGTCTCCTTAAATGAAGACTTGTGTGAGATGTACGCATGGTTTTGAACGTGATAGTCATGGAATTGCTCCTTTTGATGCTAATCAAACAAGAACGAATTTATAGGACTCCTAATCACCTATTTCTTTGACAATTTTAGAACACCAATGAAACAATAAGGTCTCCTAAATGAAGACTTATGTGAGATGTACGCATGGTTTTGAACGCCATAGTCATGGGTTTCTCCTTTTAAAGCTAATCAAAGTAGAACGAAGTAATACAACTCTTAATCTCCTCTTTCTTTGTAAATTTGATACAAGCAATGAAACAATATGAAGGTCTCCCTAAATGAAGACTTGTGTGAGATCTACGCATCGTTTTGGACGCGATATTGATTGGATTACTCCTTTTTGATGCTCATTTCAACTAGAACGAAGTAATGTGACTCATAATCACCTATATTTTGACAATTTGTGCAAACGAACAAAACAATAAGAAGGTCTCCCTAAATGAAAACTTGTGTGAGATGTACGGATCGTTTTGAAGGCGCTAGTGATAGGATTGCTCCATTTAATGCTAATCTAAATAGAAAGAAGTCGTAGGACTCATAATCACCTCTTTCTCTGATAATTTGAGGGAACCAATGACTCAATAAGAAGTTCTCCCCTAAATCAAGACTTGTGTGAGATGTACACATCGTTTTTAACGCGATAGTCATGGAATGCTCCTTTTGATGCTAATCAAATTAGAACCAAGTAATAGGACTCATAATCATCTCTTTCTTTGATAATTTTAGAGAACCAATGAAACAATAAGAAAGGCTCTTTAAATAAAGACTTGTGTGAGATGTACGCATCGTTTTGAACGCGATAGTCATGGGATTGGTCCTTTTGATGCTAATCAAATTAGAACGAAGTTATAGGGCTCCTAATCACCTCTTTCTTTGACAATTTTAGAGCACCAATGAAATAATAAGAAGGTCTCCCTAAATAAAGACTTGTGTGATATGTACGCATGGTTTTGAACGTGATACTCATGGGTTTCTTCTTTTGACGCTAATCAAAGTAGAACGAAGTACAACAACTCTTAATCACCACTCTTTCTTTGTAAATTTCAAACAACCAATGGAACAATATGAAGGTCTCCCTAAATGAAGACTTGTGTGAGATCTACGCATCGTTTTGGACGCTATAGTGATGGGATTGCTCCTTTTGATTCTAATTTCAACTAGAACGAAATAGTAGGACTCATAATCACCTATATTTTTACAATTTTGAAGAACTAATGAAACAATAAGAAGGTCTTCCTAAATGAAGACATGTGTGAGATGTACGGATCGTTTTGAAGGCACTAGTGATAGAATTGCTTCTTTTGATGCAAATCGAACTAGAACGAAGTCATAGGACTCATAAAAACCTCTTTCATTGACAATTTGAGAAATCCAATGAATCAATAAAAAGGTCTACCTAAATCAAGACTTGTGTGAGATGTACTACGCATCGTTTTTAACGCGATAGTCGTGGGATTGCTCCCTTTGATACTAATCATATTAGAACGAAGTAATAGAACTCCTAATCACCTCTTTCTTTAAAAATTTTAGAGAACCAATGAAACAATAAGAAGGTCTCCTTGAATGGAGACTTGTGTGAGATGTACGCATGGTTTTGAACGCGATAGTCACGGAATTGCTCCTTTTGATGCTAATCATACAACAACGAAGTTATAGGACTCCTAATCACCTCTTTCTTTGACAATTTTAGAACCCCAATGAAACAATAAGGTCTCCCTAAATGAAGACTTGTGCGAGATGTACGCATGGTTTTGAACGCCACAGTAATGGGTTTCTCCTTTTAACACTAATCAAAGTTGAACGAAGTAATACAACTCTTAATCACCTCTTTCTTTGTAAATTTGATACAACCAATGAAACAATATGAAGGTCTCCCTAAATGAAGACTTGTGTGAGATCTAAGCATCGTTTTGGACGCGATATTGATTGGATTGCTACTTTTGATGCTAATTTCAACTAGAACGAAGTAATATGACTCATAATCACCTCTTTCTTTGACAATTTTAGAGAACCAATGAAACAATAAGAAGGTCTCCTTAAATGAAGACTTGTGTGAGATGTACGCATGGTTTTGAACGTGATAGTCATGGAATTGGTCCTTTTGATGCTAATCAAACAAGAACGAAGTTATAGGACTCCTAATCACCTCTTTCTTTGACAAATTTAGAACACCAATGAAACAATAAGGTCTCCTAAATGAAGACTTGTGTGAGATGTACGCATGGTTTTGAACGCCACAGTCATGGGTTTCTCCTTTTAAAGCTAATCAAAGTAGAACGAAGTAATACAACACTTAATCTCCTCTTTCTTTGTAAATTTGATACAACCAATGAAACAATATGAAGGTCTCCCTAAATGAAGACTTGTGTGAGATCTACGCATCGTTTTGGACGCGATATTGATTGGATTACTCCTTTTTGATGCTCATTTCAACTAGAACGAAGTAATATGACCCATAATCACCTATATTTTGACAATTTGTGAAAACGAACAAAACAATAAGAAGGTCTCCCTAAATGAAAACTTGTGTGAGATCTACGGATCGTTTTGAAGGCGCTAGTGATAGGATTGCTCCATTTAATGCTAATCTAAATAGAAAGAAGTCGTAGGACTCATAATCACCTCTTTCTCTGATAATTTGAGGGAACCAATGACTCAATAAGAAGTTCTCCCCTAAATCAAGACTTGTGTGAGATGTACACATCGTTTTTAACGCGATAGTCATGGAATGCTCCTTTTGATGCTAATCAAATTAGAACCAAGTAATAGGACTCATAATCATCTCTTTCTTTGATAATTTTAGAGAACCAATGAAACAATAAGAAAGGCTCTTTAAATAAAGACTTGTGTGAGATGTACGCATCGTTTTGAACGCGATAGTCATGGGATTGGTCCTTTTGATGCTAATCAAATTAGAACGAAGTTATAGGGCTCCTAATCACCTCTTTCTTTGACAATTTTAGAGCACCAATGAAATAATAAGAAGGTCTCCCTAAATAAAGACTTGTGTGAGATGTACGCATGGTTTTGAACGTGATAGTCATGGGTTTCTTCTTTTGACGCTAATCAAAGTAGAACGAAGTAAAACAACTCTTAATCACCACTCTTTCTTTGTAAATTTGAAACAACCAATGGAACAATATGAAGGTCTCCCTAAATGAAGACTTGTGTGAGATCTACGCATCGTTTTGGACGCTATAGTGATGGGATTGCTCCTTTTGATTCTAATTTCAACTAGAACGAAATAATAGGACTCATAATCACCTATATTTTTACAATTTTAAAGAACTAATGAAACAATAAGAAGGTCTTCCTAAATGAAGACATGTGTGAGATGTACGGATCGTTTTGAAGGCACTAGTGATAGAATTGCTTCTTTTGATGCAAATCGAACTAGAACGAAGTCATAAGACTCATAAAAACCTCTTTCATTGACAATTTAAGAAATCTAATGAATCAATAAAAAGGTCTACCTAAATCAAGACTTGTGTGAGATGTACTACACATCGTTTTCAACGCGATAGTCGTGGGATTGCTCCTTTTGATACTAATCATATTAGAACGAAGTAATTGAACTCCTAATCACCTCTTTCTTTAAAAATTTTAGAGAACCAATGAAACAATAAGAAGGTCTCCTTGAATGGAGACTTGTGTGAGATGTACGCATGGTTTTTAACGCGATAGTCACGGACTTGCTCCTTTTGATGCTAATCATACAACAACGAAGTTATAGGACTCCTAATCACCTCTTTCTTTGACAATTTTAGAACCCCAATGAAACAATAAGGTCTCCCTAAATGAAGACTTGTGCGAGATGTACGCATGGTTTTGAACGCCACAGTCCTGGGTTTCTCCTTTTAACACTAATCAAAGTTGAACGAAGTAATACAACTCTTAATCACCTCTTTATTTGTAAATTTGATACAACCAATGAAACAATATGAAGGTCTCCCCAAATGAAGACTTGTGTGAGATCTAAGCATCGTTTTGGACGCGATATTGATTGGATTGCTACTTTCGATGCTAATTTCAACTAGAACGAAGTAATATGACTCATAATCACCTCTTTCTTTGACAATTTTAGAGAACCAATGAAACAATAAGAAGGTCTCCTTAAATGAAAACTTGTGTGAGATGTACGCATGGTTTTGAACGTGATAGTCATGGAATTGCTCCTTTTGATGCTAATCAAACAAGAACGAAGTTATAAGACTCCTAATCACCTCTTTCTTTGACAAATTTAGAACACCAATGAAACAATAAGGTCTCCTAAATGAAGACTTGTGTGAGATGTACGCATGGTTTTGAACGCCACAGTCATGGGTTTCTCCTTTTAAAGCTAATCAAAGTAGAACGAAGTAATACAACACTTAATCTCCTCTTTCTTTGTAAATTTGATACAACCAATGAAACAATATGAAGGTCTCCCTAAATGAAGACTTGTGTGAGATCTACGCATCGTTTTGGACGCGATATTGATTGGATTACTCCTTTTTGATGCTCATTTCAACTAGAACGAAGTAATATGACCCATAATCACCTATATTTTGACAATTTGTGAAAACGAACAAAACAATAAGAAGGTCTCCCTAAATGAAAACTTGTGTGAGATCTACGGATCGTTTTGAAGGCGCTAGTGATAGGATTGCTCCATTTAATGCTAATCTAAATAGAAAGAAGTCGTAGGACTCATAATCACCTCTTTCTCAGATAATTTGAGGGAACCAATGACACAATAAGAAGTTCTCCCCTAAATCAAGACTTGTGTGAGATGTACACATCGTTTTTAACGTGATAGTCATGGAATGCTCCTTTTGATGCTAATCAAATTAGAACCAAGTAATAGGACTCATAATCATCTCTTTCTTTGATAATTTTAGAGAACCAATGAAACAATAAGAAAGTCTCTTTAAATAAAGAATTGTGTGAGATGTACGCATCGTTTTGAACGGATAGTCATGGGATTGGTCCTTTTGATGATAATCAAATTAGAACGAAGTTATAGGACTCCTAATCACCAATTTCTTTGACAATTTTAGAGCACCAATGAAATAATAAGAAGGTCTCCCTAAATAAAGACTTGTGTGAGATGTACGCATGGTTTTGAACGTGATAGTCATGGGTTTCTTCTTTTGACGCTAATCAAAGTAGAACGAAGTAAAACAACTCTTAATCACCACTCTTTCTTTGTAAATTTGAAACAACCAATGGAACAATATGAAGGTCTCCCTAAATGAAGACTTGTGTGAGATCTACGCATCGTTTTGGACGCTATAGTGATGGGATTGCTCCTTTTGATTCTAATTTCAACTAGAACGAAATAATAGGACTCATAATCACCTATATTTTTACAATTTTAAAGAACTAATGAAACAATAAGAAGGTCTTCCTAAATGAAGACATGTGTGAGATGTACGGATCGTTTTGAAGGCACTAGTGATAGAATTGCTTCTTTTGATGCAAATCGAACTAGAACGAAGTCATAAGACTCATAAAAACCTCTTTCATTGACAATTTAAGAAATCTAATGAATCAATAAAAAGGTCTACCTAAATCAAGACTTGTGTGAGATGTACTACACATCGTTTTCAACGCGATAGTCGTGGGATTGCTCCTTTTGATACTAATCATATTAGAACGAAGTAATTGAACTCCTAATCACCTCTTTCTTTAAAAATTTTAGAGAACCAATGAAACAATAAGAAGGTCTCCTTGAATGGAGACTTGTGTGAGATGTACGCATGGTTTTTAACGCGATAGTCACGGACTTGCTCCTTTTGATGCTAATCATACAACAACGAAGTTATAGGACTCCTAATCACCTCTTTCTTTGACAATTTTAGAACCCCAATGAAACAATAAGGTCTCCCTAAATGAAGACTTGTGCGAGATGTACGCATGGTTTTGAACGCCACAGTCCTGGGTTTCTCCTTTTAACACTAATCAAAGTTGAACGAAGTAATACAACTCTTAATCACCTCTTTATTTGTAAATTTGATACAACCAATGAAACAATATGAAGGTCTCCCTAAATGAAGACTTGTGTGAGATCTAAGCATCGTTTTGGACGCGATATTGATTGGATTGCTACTTTCGATGCTAATTTCAACTAGAACGAAGTAATATGACTCATAATCACCTCTTTCTTTGACAATTTTAGAGAACCAATGAAACAATAAGAAGGTCTCCTTAAATGAAGACTTGTGTGAGATGTACGCATGGTTTTGAACGTGATAGTCATGGAATTGCTCCTTTTGATGCTAATCAAACAAGAACGAAGTTATAAGACTCCTAATCACCTCTTTCTTTGACAAATTTAGAACACCAATGAAACAATAAGGTCTCCTAAATGAAGACTTGTGTGAGATGTACGCATGGTTTTGAACGCCACAGTCATGGGTTTCTCCTTTTAAAGCTAATCAAAGTAGAACGAAGTAATACAACACTTAATCTCCTCTTTCTTTGTAAATTTGATACAACCAATGAAACAATATGAAGGTCTCCCTAAATGAAGACTTGTGTGAGATCTACGCATCGTTTTGGACGCGATATTGATTGGATTACTCCTTTTTGATGCTCATTTCAACTAGAACGAAGTAATATGACCCATAATCACCTATATTTTGACAATTTGTGAAAACGAACAAAACAATAAGAAGGTCTCCCTAAATGAAAACTTGTGTGAGATCTACGGATCGTTTTGAAGGCGCTAGTGATAGGATTGCTCCATTTAATGCTAATCTAAATAGAAAGAAGTCGTAGGACTCATAATCACCTCTTTCTCTGATAATTTGAGGGAACCAATGACACAATAAGAAGTTCTCCCCTAAATCAAGACTTGTGTGAGATGTACACATCGTTTTTAACGTGATAGTCATGGAATGCTCCTTTTGATGCTAATCAAATTAGAACCAAGTAATAGGACTCATAATCATCTCTTTCTTTGATAATTTTAGAGAACCAATGAAACAATAAGAAAGTCTCTTTAAATAAAGAATTGTGTGAGATGTACGCATCGTTTTGAACGGATAGTCATGGGATTGGTCCTTTTGATGATAATCAAATTAGAACGAAGTTATAGGACTCCTAATCACCAATTTCTTTGACAATTTTAGAGCACCAATGAAATAATAAGAAGGTCTCCCTAAATAAAGACTTGTGTGAGATGTACGCATGGTTTTGAACGTGATAGTCATGGGTTTCTTCTTTTGACGCTAATCAAAGTAGAACGAAGTAAAACAACTCTTAATCACCACTCTTTCTTTGTAAATTTGAAACAACCAATGGAACAATATGAAGGTCTCCCTAAATGAAGACTTGTGTGAGATCTACGCATCGTTTTGGACGCTATAGTGATGGGATTGCTCCTTTTGATTCTAATTTCAACTAGAACGAAATAATAGGACTCATAATCACCTATATTTTTACAATTTTAAAGAACTAATGAAACAATAAGAAGGTCTTCCTAAATGAAGACATGTGTGAGATGTACGGATCGTTTTGAAGGCACTAGTGATAGAATTGCTTCTTTTGATGCAAATCGAACTAGAACGAAGTCATAAGACTCATAAAAACCTCTTTCATTGACAATTTAAGAAATCTAATGAATCAATAAAAAGGTCTACCTAAATCAAGACTTGTGTGAGATGTACTACACATCGTTTTCAACGCGATAGTCGTGGGATTGCTCCTTTTGATACTAATCATATTAGAACGAAGTAATTGAACTCCTAATCACCTCTTTCTTTAAAAATTTTAGAGAACCAATGAAACAATAAGAAGGTCTCCTTGAATGGAGACTTGTGTGAGATGTACGCATGGTTTTTAACGCGATAGTCACGGACTTGCTCCTTTTGATGCTAATCATACAACAACGAAGTTATAGGACTCCTAATCACCTCTTTCTTTGACAATTTTAGAACCCCAATGAAACAATAAGGTCTCCCTAAATGAAGACTTGTGCGAGACGTACGCATGGTTTTGAACGCCACAGTCCTGGGTTTCTCCTTTTAACACTAATCAAAGTTGAACGAAGTAATACAACTCTTAATCACCTCTTTATTTGTAAATTTGATACAACCAATGAAACAATATGAAGGTCTCCCTAAATGAAGACTTGTGTGAGATCTAAGCATCGTTTTGGACGCGATATTGATTGGATTGCTACTTTCGATGCTAATTTCAACTAGAACGAAGTAATATGACTCATAATCACCTCTTTCTTTGACAATTTTAGAGAACCAATGAAACAATAAGAAGGTCTCCTTAAATGAAAACTTGTGTGAGATGTACGCATGGTTTTGAACGTGATAGTCATGGAATTGCTCCTTTTGATGCTAATCAAACAAGAACGAAGTTATAGGACTCCTAATCACCTCTTTCTTTGACAATTTTAGAACACCAATGAAACAATAAGGTCTCCTAAATGAAGACTTGTGTGAGATGTACGCATGGTTTTGAACGCCACAGTCATGGGTTTCTCCTTTTAACGCTAATCAAAGTAGAACGAAGTAATACAACTCTTAATCTCCTCTTTTTTTGTAAATTTGATACAACCAATGAAACAATATGAAGGTCTCCCTAAATGAAGACTTGTGTGAGATCTACGCATCGTTTTGGACGCGATATTGATTGGAGTACTCCTTTTTGATGCACATTTCAACTAGAACGAAGTAATATGACTCATAATCACCTATATTTTGACAATTTGTGAAAACGAACAAAACAATAAGAAGGTCTCCCTAAATGAAAACTTGTGTGAGATGTACGCATGGTTTTTAACGCGATAAAGTAGCCGTCAAACAATAAAGTAGCCCGAACACAGCAACAGCCGAACCAGAGCAATCCGAAACACGGGACAACCAATACCCAATCCGAAGCATCAAGTCCAAAACCCAACTCAAGACCCAGCCCAAAGCCCAGAACCCAGCCCAGACCCCTGCCTTGAGACCGACAGCAACACCCAGCTGCCAAACGGAGCCAGCCAGCCCAGACCCCAGCCCCCAGCCCCCAGCCCCCAGCCCAGACCCCAGACCCCTGCCTTGAGACCGACAGCAACACCCAGCTGCCAACCGGAGCCAGCCAGCAACACAATACTGCACACAATTAAACAATGCAGCAGCAATGCTTGATCTGGGGATTAGCTTTACAACAACAACAGCAGCAACCTTCCATAAAAGAGAGAAAACAACAACAAGAAAATATGGGCCCGCACAACCCCACACAATGCTTAACGTCCAGCAACCAATACAGTCCAACAGCAACACAATGCTCATATCACCAGACCCAATAGCAACCCAACCCCAATCTCCAGACCCAGCCAAAACCCCAGCCCAACATGGGCCTAAACAGGAACAGGAGCAATAAAGGGACAAACAACAAGACCAGCAGCAGATCAATCAAAGCCAAACACTAAGATTAGTACAAGACGGAGCAGCCAGAAGAAATTTAGGGGAAGAGGATAACCGGGACTTGATGGTATTCAAAATCTCCCTAACCAACACCCCCAAAGGCATTTTGATCTTGTTATGAACGAATGAGTTCCTAGCTGCCCATATCTTGTACACAGTTGTAGATAGGACTAAGTTTTAAAATTTCTGACCTTAATTGACTCCCCCGAAAGGAAATGATGAAATCCACAATGCTGTCCCAACTCAAAGGGACATTATACCAGGCTCCAGCAACCATTACAGAGGAGAGAACAGAAGAGGAATAGGAACACTCAAAGAACAGATGGAGAAAGGTCTCATCATGTGTGTCGCAGAAAGGGCATTTTAAAGGACGAAAACTCGAATATGAAGAAAATCGATCGTTGGTGGGTAGTCTACGACGTAAGGCCAGCCACAAAGTAAAAGAGAAACGAGGGATGTGGAGAGGATGCCATAACAAATCAGCCCAGGGGACTTTCGTAGCACGAGAACGGATCGATTCCCATATAAAGAAAGCTTTAACAGATTTTAGCTCCCGATTATCCCACAGAATGATGTCCTCAGAAGTCGAAGGAGCAGGAATAGAATCAAAAACTCTACGAAATTGCTGCACCTCATGGTGGTTACTAAGGGCAGCTCCCAGGCTCCCAAGGAAATAATAGCAGACAACCGTGCATTCACTGGAACTCTGGAGTTAGTGATGAAGGACACCGACGGGTTTAATGCCTGACCATTCAACCACGGATCAAACCAGAGGCTGAAGATATTACCCTTCCCAGCTTTATAATTAAGGAAGTTGAGAACCATGGGGCGAAGCTTAAGTACCTTTCGCCAGATCCATGAACAGTCCGAAGGAGTAGAGATATGCCAGAAATTATCCCTAGCAAGCACAGTTGAATTGACCCACCTTGCCCACAAAGAGGAAGAAGAGGGTGAGATGACCTTGAGAAGATGTAGAATAATTAGAGCCTTGTTCCAATCAAGAAGATTTTTGATAGCAAGGCCCCCTTCACAGAGAGGGAGTGAGATAACCTTCCAAGAGACTTTAGATCCATAACGAGAAAGAGATGACCCCTTCCATAGAAATCTGCACATTATAGATTGAATACCTCTCATACCCGATTTAGGAAGGATAAAATGAGCTGCCCAAAAGGACTGGATAGCAAAAAGCACTGTCTTGATTAGAAGCACCCTACCAGAGTAAGAGAGAAATCGAGACGTCCAAGAGGAAACCTTGGCTGTAATTCTTTGAATTAAAGGGAGGCAGTCAGAGTAGGAGAGTTTTGAAGAGATGAGAGGCACCCCCAGAAACCTGATAGGCAAGACTCCGAGCGGGAAACTCAACAGTTGGCAAATACTCTCTTTAACATCGTTTGGGACATTGGCAAGAAAACAATGGCTTTTAAGGGCATTCGGAATAAGGCCGGAGAACATTGAGAAGGATTGAATGCATGAGTGGATAATAGAAACTGAGGACAAATCACCATGGCAAAACAGGAGGACATCATCCGCGAAACACACGTGCGAAATATTACATGAGTCGGCTTTCCAGTGAAACTTGAAATTAGGCATCAAGGTTTCCTTAGATAAAATCATGGAGAAGGCTTCCATAACTAGGACAAACAGATAAGGGGATAAAGGATCTCCCTACCGAAGACCCCGAGCGCCCTTAGAGTATCCAGCCAGAGTACCATTAACTTTGACAGAGAACATTGTGGTTGTGATACACTCTTTAATCCAGTTGATGAAAATAGGGGGGAAATGAAGGAGGCTCATCAAGTCCAAAAGAAAACCCCAGTCAACCGTATCAAAAGCTTTCCGGATATCAATTTTTAAAGCACATCTAGCTGGCCTAGAAAGCCTATGATAGTTCCTAAAAACCTCCTGTGCCAGAAGAATATTATCACTAATACTCCTACCCGAAATAAAAGCAGACTGGGCATGGTCGATAAGGGTTGGAAGAACACACTTGAGCCTATTAGCAAGAATCTTTGCAATGCATTTGTAGATGGTATTGCAGCAAGAGATAGGCCTAAAATCAGACATGTTGGATGGGTTATCGGTCTTTGGTATCAAGGCAATAGCAGAAGCATTAACACCCCTCGATAAGTGCCCAGAATTGAAAAAGGAGTGGACCGCAGCGGTGAAATCAAGACCAACAGTAACCCAGCAGTGGAGAAAAAAATTAACATTAAAGCCGTCAGGACCCGGACTTTTATTTTTCTTCATGGACTGTAGGACCGCTAAGATTTCAGAATCAAGAATAGGAGATATTAGAGAACTAGCTTGGGAAGTAGTGATCCTCTTAGACACATATTTCTTAAGCTCATCGTGGCCAGGATAAGAGGTAGGAGAAGACCCCAACAACTCCTGGAAATAGGACACTGCCACCTGTTGAATACCCAATTGGTCCTCAATGAGTTCCCCAGATCCATTGAAAATGGAAAGAATTTTGCTGTGGTTCCAATTACTTTTAATGACATTGGAGAAGAATTTAGTATTCTTGTCACCTTGGGCAAGCCATATAGCGCGGGATTTTGGAGTAACAGGGATTCTTCAAGGGCCAAAGCTTTCTAAAGCAACTGGGAGCAACAAGTTTCTTGGGATAACAGGGAAGAATTCAAGGGATCTCCTTGGAGAGATAGTTGAATGGTGGCCAACTGGGTCTGCAGACAATTAACATTGCAAAAAAGATTGCCATTGGAGGAGTTTAACTTCACAAGGGCCCTCTTGGTAATCCGAAGCTTCTCATTGAAGATAAAAAAGCATTCCCTCGGATGCCGATATTCCAACATTCAGTGATAGCCGTGAAGAATCCCTCCAATTCCAACATGAAGTTGAAAAATTGAAAGGGTTTTTTGAGCCTTCGGAGAGAAAGGCCAATATTCAGAATAACAGGGCAATGATCCGAGAGACCACGAGGGCCAAAGGTAACTTGAGAATCTGGCATTGAGTTGAACCCCATTGCCCTATTAAGCTTCCTGTGAATTGGATTAGAAATCTGGCAATTCCACCATGTGTGATGAGGGCCTATGGCACGAATATCATCTGCCCCAATGTTATCTAATCAAACAAGAAAGAAGTTATAGGACTCCTAATCACCTCTTTCTTTGACAATTTTAGAACACCAATGAAACAATAAGGTCTCCTAAATGAAGACTTGTGTGAGATGTACGCATGGTTTTGAACGCCACAGTCATGGGTTTCACCTTTTAACGCTAATCAAAGTAGAATGAAGTAACACAACTCTTAATCTCCTCTTTCTTTGTAAATTAGATACAACCAATGAAACAATATGAAGGTCTCCCTAAATGAAGACTTGTGTGAGATCTACGCATCGTTTTGGACGTGATATTGATTGGATTACTCCTTTTTGATGCTCATTTCAACTAGAACGAAGTAATATGACTCATAATCACCTATATTTTGATAATTTATGAAAACGAACAAAACAATAAGAAGGTCTCCCTAAATGAAAACTTGTGTGAGATGTACGGATCGTTTTGAAGGTGCTAGTGATAGGATTGCTCCATTTAATGCTAATCTAAATAGAAAGAAGTCGTAGGACTCATAATCACCTCTTTCTCTGATAATTTGAGGGAACCAATGACACAATAAAAAGTTCTCCCCTAAATCAAGACTTGTGTGAGATGTACACATCGTTTTTAACGCGATAGTCATGGAATGCTCCTTTTGATGCTAATCAAATTAGAACCAAGTAATAGGACTCATAATCATCTCTTTCTTTGATAATTTTAGAGAACCAATGAAACAATAAGAAAGTCTCTTTAAATAAAAACTTGTGTGAGATGTACGCATCGTTTTGAACGTGATAGTCATGGGATTGCTCCTTTTGATGCTAATCAAATTAGAACGAAGTTATAGGACTCCTAATCACCTCTTTCTTTGATAATTTTAGAGCACCAATGAAATAATAAGAAAGTCTCCCTAAATAAAGACTTGCGTGAGATGTACGCATGGTTTTGAACGTGATAGTCATGGGTTTCTTCTTTTGACGCTAATCAAAGTAGAACGAAGTAAAACAACTCTTAATCACCACTCTTTCTTTGTAAATTTGAAACAACCAATGGAACAATATGAAGGTCTCCCTAAATGAAGACTTGTGTGAGATCTACGCATCGTTTTGGACGCTATAGTGATGGGATTGCTGTGACGCCCCCAAATTCCTGGACCGCCACTTGGTCTCTCGAA
Source organism: Panax stipuleanatus (assembly GCA_020205555.1). Classification (NCBI taxonomy): domain Eukaryota; kingdom Viridiplantae; phylum Streptophyta; class Magnoliopsida; order Apiales; family Araliaceae; genus Panax; species Panax stipuleanatus. Next base: position 197,635 of record JAINUT010002894.1, on the reverse strand, counting down.
TTCGGTTCATCACGTGCTCATGGTAATACATTACGATAATAATAACTAAATATCACACGATCACAGCGGAAAATCTATTCTAGAATAATTTACAATGATTTATTATAATTATTCCCCCAAGTCTCGCAACCTACAGTACTTAATAGATTACATAATAATATCAATTAACGACTTATTACATAACCTAACTTAAGCTTAAACATAATCAAAACCAGTCTTACTACATCATCTTAATACAACATTAAAATATTTAAAACATATAAGAGACAAGCTAATTGGTAGCCTTGCCCTTGCCCTTATCAACGCCCGAAGGTTCGCCATGCTCTGCCTTAACTGAAATGTTTTAGGGAAAGCAAGAATGAGCACAAATTTCCCAGCAAGTAATATATAATAGTTCAAGGATAACAAGAATATCAACAGTTCTCAATAACAGTCGCTAAGGACAGAATAATATCAATATGATTCAATAATACGTCAATTCAAGATTTTAAATAATTGAATACTGAGCAGTCACTAAGGACTATGAACTTCTACTAGAATTGACAGTAATAAACTGAAAATCCAATAAAAACAGGTACAACAGGTGATCAGCCTAAAGTACCATCGTTATACATAACAATCAATCATACTCAAGTGTGCACGTCGGTTCTCCGATAATTATATATTCCCTTCAAAGAAGGTTGTTCTTCTCAGTCAAATACAAGATCCCGCACCAATCAATTAGTTTGGGTCATTTTTCAATAACATAAGTCTAGCCGAATCAAATGGCATAGACACTTTCACAATATTCAAGAACAATACTAAGTTCAACATGAATAATAGCTTTCATGAAATAAGAGTTCAAGTATGCTAATTCAATTCAAACAATTAAGTAGGAAACTAGTTCGCAATATACAAAGATAGAATACTTGTATCCAAAGAGATAAGTTTTAGATACTCGCTTACGATATCCGTTGAATAAAGTAATGCAAGGGTTTAGGATACTTGCCTTATGCGTAGTTTACTCACGTAAAGCTAGCCAACACTTTGGAATCCTATTTATAATGTATTACATGTATAGGATTTTCATTAGTTAACACATCCGTTACACAACTTATTACTCAATATACATACATGTTACTATCTTAGTCACATGTCATACTTATTCTCATATGACATGAAATCAAATTATATGTTATTACGAATCAAGTACATAGTTATAACATAAATGATATTATAGCAACTCATCATGTTCAAGTAGCTATGATCCTTTGACCCATGGGCTTCCATTATATAAGTTAAACATTATCTTGTTACTTAATCATCACCTATGTACACATATCAGTAGGGTGTAAACCATTTCTAGCAATGTATGCATCATATAAGCTATCTGTCCAAAAATCAGATTGTCAAACTGCATGGCTTCTGATTCCAGGACGGCGCAGCTGCGCCATGGCTAAGCCTAGGGCCAGTGCAACTACGCAGCCTTCTGGCCAAGCCAAGGCTGAGCTGTGCCTTATGGTTTCTGTCCGGCCATGCAAGCCAACAACACCATATAGCATATAAACATATTAAAAGATACTTTTATGTTTGTACAACCTTTTCTCGTTTCAAATATATATGATATGGATTCTAAGTCAATACTTTCAATAACTTAAAGCCATTCAAGGATACGAACTCATAAGGTCTAACATGCTCGCTTTTTAAACACTTAAATTATTCACATAACTTGCATTAAACATGTTCATAAGTATCGAAATTCAAATCTCAATGTAACATGTCGACGTTCACGTTTAACACTTATACTTTCATTAATAGAGTTTGGTAATACGCTCTAACACGTTCATGCTACATTATGAAATTTATATACGTAAGTTAATGTGCGGCATGTATGTCAAGGCCATATAAACATACCCGAAAATCAGAATATATATATGATCTTTATATGTCAAGGTTTGCCTTTAAAAACTTATATTTTCGCTCGAAATGTTTACTGATCGAGGTTTAGCATGCTCACGTCATACTATGAAACACGTATACACAAGTCAACATTCATTTCATGTGTTTCTAGATGGTACTAACGTGTCTCGAAAGTCAGAATATTAACATACGTCATATATGTTTAACGTCCGTTTATAAACCTTATGTTCCCTTCGAAAACTTTAAGTGCGTTTCCAAACTACATGTTGTTTTGTTAACCATGCATGCTAATATACTAAAACATGCTTACATTGCCTCATTATGTTTATATATATATGTTACACAAGCTAGCATGCTGGTTTAAGCCATATCAATTACTTACCACACAACAGGATTTAAGCAGATTGCAGAAAACTGGAGCAGGGTGCCGGCGCAGCTGCGCCGCATCCCAGGCTTAAACCGGCGCAGCTGTGCCACTACTGGTTCGCACCAGACAGCAGGCAGCTATGGCAGTTTCTAGCCCAACTCACAAAATGGCTTCACGAAAACAGTTTTTCAACAACTACATTCCAGTTCAAACATGTATATAAGCCATATAGCAACTAAACAAACTTCCTTCAATCCAATTATAGTCCAATTTGGCATAATCAGAAATTAAAATTTTTGACAGAAAAATGAAAATGAAGAACATGAATCATGTAATTATACCTTTGCTATGAATTAAGCTTGATGTTATCTCAATAACACTGATATATATATATATATATATATATATATATATATATATATATATATATATATGCTCTCTATTCTCACTTAGCCAAAATGCTCAGCAAAAGAATTGTGAAGAAACATGGCTACTATTTATAGACGAATTATTACACAGACAATGCAATTATATTGCAATTCAAACTAACAGATGAATGGATTGCATGCTAGATAAGAGGGAGTTGGTAAATGGTTGGTAAATCTCATCATCAAAACCACTCCCCATTGATCATTGCTAGCTAAGCTTGGGAGAAGAATGGGAAGAATAGGCCTTAGCCTTTTTGCCATACACGTGAAGAAGAAGGAGAGTGACTATTATATTGGGACAAGGCCATATATCAGCATTCTAGAATTTGTATATATACACAACACTTATGCCAAAATATGTTACATGTATATATACTATATAATTAGGCCACAATTATAGTTACAATGTAATTCTAATGATACTAACATGGATTCACATAATGTAGTAAGTGTGAATTGTACACATATAATTCATGTACATTTTTATCATACTGGTATAATTTAATCGGATGTTATCACATTACATTATCTCATGTATTATTAAATTGTTCACCATATATTCATGATGTCTCACTTTATTAAAATTAATAGTTTACAATATGTTCATGATATATTATACAGTGTATACCCACATATTTATTGTCACATAAGTATTATCATGCATTCATAACATATAGTTTTAACATGTACATAATATAATCACATTATGCTTCATGTTAAAATATGGTTTCTATGTGTAATATATTCACATTGCATTATATAACATAGCTTATGTATATACATACATGGTCACACTTAAGTGTCTCTCTACACTATATAATATAGTTGTATTCCATATACTATATATATTCAAGTATTGCACATTTGCACATATCAATTAATATAATCTTATTATATTAATAACTCACTTATTTGTCAAATAAATAAATCATTTATCTCATTGATTAATTAATGATAGTATTAATTAATCCATTCCTCATTGATTATTAATTTATATGATTAAATATCATACATTGCTTATTATTATTATATTTCTTGCAATAATAATAATCACGTATTATTAATCAATCACAGTTAATATTCCATAACCATCAACTAATATTTTACAATAGCAATTAACAATTAATATAGATTAATTGTTTACTTAATAATTCATTCGTTAATTAATATAATCATTAATAATTCTCAACAATTAATTAATATTCTACAATAACAATTAATATAGATTAATTGTTCGCTTAAATTAATATAATCATTCTTATATTACGTCACTGTGCCACACAAGGCATTTCATCGAGTTTATCGTAAACTCCATCAATTTCTCAATTATTATAATTATTCAATTTAATATAATTGAATTAATCATTCTCATATCACAAAATCATTATATTCAAATAAATTCTCATTCCCATTAATATATTTATTTAATAATATTAGGAAATTCTCGGGTATTACATCCTCCCCCCCTTATAAAAATTCCGTCCCGGAATTGCTACAAGGTTACACAAACAAATGGGGATAATCTCTCATTATCCTATCTTCTAATTCCCACGTTGCCTCCTCGACATCGTGGTTACGCCAAAGTACTTTTACAGATGAAATAATTTTATTTCTCAAGGTTTGCTCTTTCCTATCTAATATCTGGACAGGAATTTCTTCATACGCCAAGTTCTTCTCCACTTGAATGGGCTCGTAAGAAATCACATGTTTGTAGTCGGCCTTGTACGGTCGCAACACAGAAATGTGCAATACGTTGTGGATGTGCTCCAACTCGGGTGGTAACGCAACTTTGTATGCCACTTCGCCCACTCGCTTCAGTATCTCGAACGGTCCTATAAATCTTGGACTCAATTTTCCTTTCTTGCCAAAACGGATCTTTCCTTTCCATGGAGATACTTTCAAGAAAACAAAACTACCGACTTTGAAGTCTCGATCCTGCCGATGCAAATCTGCGTATTTCTTCTAGCGATCTTGAGCTGCTACTAATCTGTCTCTTATCACTGTCACCACGTCTGCGGTTTGTTGTAGTAACTCTGGTCCGAGTATTCGTCGTTCTCCGACTTCATCCCAACATAATGGCGTTCTGCACTTTCTTCCGTAAAGAGCTTCGTACGGTGGCATGCCGATACTCGCATGGTAACTATTATTATACGCAAATTCGACTAAGGGTAGGTGGTCGTCCCAATTTCCCTTAAAATCCATCACGCAAGTCCTAAGCATATCCTCCAGCGTTTGTATAGTTCGCTCACTCTGTCCGTCTGTCTGAGGATGGTAAGCAGTACTCAACCTCAACTGTGTTCCCATTCTCTCTTGAAAACTCTTCCAAAAATTGGACGCGAAGCGCGGATCTCGATCAGAGACAATAGACACCGGCACTCCATGTCGCGAGACAATTTCTTTTACGTATAGGCTCGCTAACTGATTCAAATTGTAGCAGATCTTGATTGGTAGAAAATGTGCGGTCTTTGTAAGTCGATCCACGATAACCCAAATGGCATCATAACCTTTCTGCGTAGCTGGAAGTCCTACCATGAAGTTCATCGTAATATGCTCCCATTTCCACTCTGGTATTTCCAACGGTTGTAGTAAACCACTCGGCCGCTGATGTTCTGCTTTAACGCGTTGGCAAGTCAAACATCTACTGACGCACTCTACGATTTCCCGTTTTAAATTGGGCCACCAAAAATGTTGCCTTAGATCTCGGTACATCTTTGTGCCTCCCGGATGAACGGAATATGTCGTATTGTGTGCCTCGTGCAAAATCTCTTCCCTCAACTCGGTTACCGCTGGTACCCATACTCTTTCTTCAAATCTCAAGATACCGTCTTTATCCATTCGAAATTTCTCTTCCTCATTTTTTGTGATCCTCTTTCGGATTTTCTCACACTCTTCATCCCTTTCCTGAGCTTCCTTTACTCTGTCCAACAATGTCGGATGAGCTTCCATTACAAACAACTTCTCTCCAAGCTTCTCTGGTTCTTTCACTTCTATTTCCAATTTCTCCATCTCTCTTATCAATTCTTCCTGAGTCGTCAAATTAAACAACTTCTCCCTTCCTTTCCTGCTCAGAGCGTCGGCAACCACATTCGCCTTTCCCGGGTGATAAAGAATATCGCAATCATAGTCTTTGATTAATTCTAACCATCTCCTCTGCCGCATATTCAACTCCTTCTGTGTGAAGATATACTTCAGACTTTTATGGTCCGTGTATATCTCACATTTTTCTCCGTACAAATAATGCCTCCATATCTTTAACGCAAAAACTACTGCTGCTAACTCTAAGTCTTGAGTAGGGTATCGTTTTTCGTAATCCTTTAATTGTCGTGATGCATATGCAATGACCTTGCCTTGCTGCATAAGCACACAGCCAAGTCCCTTGTGCGATGCATCACTATACACCACAAAATTTCCCGCATCATCTGGTAATGATAATACAGGTGCTTCGCTCAATCTCCTCTTCAACTCCTGAAAACTCTCTTCACATTTGTCGGTCCATACAAATCTCACCTTCTTTCTAGTCAAATTGGTCAACGGGGTTGCTATCTTAGAAAAATCTTGGATAAATCTCCGATAGTACCCAGCTAACCCTAAAAAGCTTCTCACCTCCGTCGGTGTTTTCGGTTGTTCCCAATTACTTACTGCTTCAACCTTCGCAGGGTCTACAGAGATTCCATTCTTATCCACCACGTGGCCTAAGAATTGAACCTTCTCCATCCAAAATTCGCACTTAGAAAATTTTGCATACATCTTCTCCTTCCTTAGTGCCTCCAAAATAATCTTTAGATGTTCGGCGTGTTCTTCCTCTGTCTTCGAGTAGATCAAAATGTCGTCGATAAAAACCACTACAAATTTATCCAAGTATGGCTTGAAAACTCGGTTCATCAAGTCCATAAATGCTGCCGGAGCATTAGTCAATCCGAATGACATTACCAAAAACTCGTAGTGTCCATAACGGGTTCGAAACGCAGTCTTTGGTATGTCCTCATCCCTCACTTTCAGTTGATGATATCCTGTTCGTAGGTCGATCTTTGAGAAACACTTTGCTCCCTTCAGTTGATCAAATAAGTCGTCTATCCTCGGTAGCGGATATAGGTTCTTGATCGTTACTCTGTTTAATTCTCGATAATCGATACAGAGCCTCATCGATCCGTCCTTCTTCTTAACGAATAGCACTGGTGCTCCCCAAGGAGAAACACTCGGTCGAATGTAACCCTTATCCAACAACTCTTGCAATTGTATCATCAATTCCTTCATTTCTACTGGCGCCATACGATATGGAGCTTTCGAAATCGGTGCCGTTCTCGGTGCTAAGTCTATTATGAATTCGATTTCTCTGTCTGGCGGAACACCAGGCAGATCGTCCGGAAACACATCTAGAAATTCATTCACTACGGATATATCCTTAATTTCTACTCCCTTTTTCTGAGTATCAACGATGTAAGCAAAATATCCTACGCATCCTTTCCTTAACAATTTCTTGGCCTGCATCATCGTAACGCAACACGATTGCTTAAGCGATGAGCTACCATAAAACACTACCTTAGACTTACTCGGAGTCTGAAGGTTCACACATTTGTTCTGACAGTCAATTATCGCAGCATGGTTATACAACCAATCCATTCCCAGTATTACGTCAAATTCTCCCAATCTAATAGGAATCAAGTCTACGCTCAGTTCATGTTCTCTAATGTTTGCGTGATAATCTCGATAAATGTATTCTACAGGGATCACTTCCTTATTAGCAACTTCTATGATCAAAGGATTTTCTAATCGTTCTCGGGGTGTACTAAGTTTACTAGCAAATTCTTCAGATACAAAAGAACAGGTGGCACCCGAATCAAATAATACATAAGCATTTATATCATTGATTGGGATTATACCTGACACCACGTCCTTCGCAGCCACGGCGTCTTGGACGGTCATGTTAAAGGTTCTGGCGGTTGGGCAGTTGGATTGTGTCGGTCCACCGATCATCAGCTTGTTGCCTCCTTGCTGATTACTACCCCCGCCACTTCCCTCCTTTGGGCAGTCCTTAATACGGTGCTCAGTTGAGCCGCAAGCAAAACACCCTTGGATCTTCTTTGGTTTCGGACAGTTGGGCGAGATGTGCCCTTCCTGTCCGCAGTTGTAGCAAGTGCCACGTTCCTTCCAGCACTCACCCTGGTGATTCTTCCCACACTTCGGGCATCCACGAAAATTCCCTGATTGATTATTGTTGTTTTTGTTGTTGTTGTTGTTATTCTCCCACTTTCTCTTTCCCAAGTTGCTTCCTCCGCTACTGCTTCCTCCCGTACGATTTTCTCCTCCAGCATTATTTCCTTTCTTTTCTTTGTTATACAGACTTAAGGCCTCACTGCCACCTTCCGTAATGATTGCCTTCTCTAGTAATGTTGCAAAGGAATCAATTTGAAGAACTGATACCTTATTGAACAGCCACGGCTTCAACCCTTGTTCGAAATGTCTAGCCTTTCTCTCTTCATCACCAACTTGGTGCTCCGCAAATCGTGCTAGTTCGTTAAACCTAGCCGCGTATTGCGCCACCGTCATCTCACCTTGTTTTAACTCTAAGAATTTCACCACCATCCGATTCTTCATACTCTTCGGGAAGTAATTCTCGAAGAACAGCGTCTTAAACTTGTCCCAAGCTATTATCCCTTCTCCAGCTCTTTGTTGATTAGCCTCCCACCAGTAGTTCGCTTCTCCCCTCATCATGTACGTGGCAAACACCGTCTTCTGATCTTCGCCTACGCTAGCTATAGTGAAAGCTTTTTCGATCTCTTTGATCCATGTTTGTGCGACGATTGGGTCGTTAGTTCCCTCGAACTCTGGGGGTCCTACACTCTTAAAGTCTTTAAAGGTTGTTACTGGCACAGTCTGAGGGTTCGGGCGAACGGGTTCATTGTTCCTTCCCCTTAAGGCTTCTCCTAACAAGTCTACCAGTTTCTGGATCGGGTCTATTTGTTCCCTCTCGTTGTTTACAGATTCTTCGGGTGCAGTCAATCTACGTCTGGGGGCGGCATTATCTGCATCACAAGTTTCCATTTTATTATTATTCAAGTATATTACTTAAGTATTTCTTCTAATACTAAAAGAATAAATCTATAACACGTTTCCGAAATAAACTTCATTTATATTCATATGCCAAATCGTTTCATTACATGATTTTCCTAGCATACTACTATAAATGTTATCACATATATCCCCTAATATCACAAAAGATGGGGAATATATCAACCTACCACCATACTACCCCTCTAACAAAAGCTAACTCGGGGTTCACATCATTATCCCACATCTTACACAAAAGATTGGGATTACAACATAGTATATACAATACATAAAGACACAACTAGTACTACCACTAGACTGACTAAGGAAATCTCATCACATCATCCCGCGCTCCACTGCGCTCTTGTACTCCAACTGTGCTATATACACAACCAGCTCTCGGCTCAAGGTATGTAGAGTTTGTCCCTGTTCTGCCGGGTAGTGGTACACACCATCAATCACCCTTTCAAAAGCTGAACGGAACACATACCCCATCTTGTTCATCTTTCTCTTCTTGCACCTGACCTCGTCCTCAAGGTCGTCAGCTCTCTCATTGGACGCTTCCCACTTCTCCTCGAAGTGTAACCTATCCATCACCTCCAACTCTAGCTGAGTACGGAGTGCCTCTTTCTCAGTCTTCTCACTCAGTTCCCTCTGCTCAACTTCTTCCAGCTTTCCTGCCAGATCCACGTTCCAAGCCACTGACCTGTGAAACAGAGTCCCCATCTGGATCCCTGCCTCCCTACGGTAGGCAATCTCCACCTCTAACTCCTGCATAGCCAGCTTCCTTTGATGGTCCTCGCCCCTCAGTTTCTGGAACTCGGACTCTCTCTCTTGGGCCTCTGCCTCCAACTCTTGAACTCTGCAGTCTAACTCTAAGATCCGCTCCTCGTACTCTCCTAACATCTGTTCCTCTATAGTGGCCTCATCAGAGTCCTCTACTGGCTCATCCTCCATCGGCTCGTACTCCATCGGCTCCTCCTCCGGATCAGACTCTATCTCAATCTCGTCCTCGTCGTCAGACTTGAATGGTGCAACGCCTGCACTGGTGTAGCCTCTAGAGGTGCCTTGTATACTACGTGTATACCCCTGGGCTCCTCCTCTGCCACTCTACTAGGTACCCCTGTGCCTGTCATCCTACAATCACAAACACGAAACAAACAAACAGCAACTCCATTAGAATGTTAAATAAAACATAAGTTCATTGTATAGAATGAAGTTACGTTTCATAACAGACTAAGTCTCTCAAGGAAAACTCTACATGAGTTTTATCACCTTCCTAACTTCTAAGTTCGCCTAAGTTATAGTCTAAGGACACTCGTTCCTAAGGTTTATAATTACAGCTCTGATACCAACCTGTGACGCCCCCAAATTCCAGGACCGCCACTTAGTCTCTCGAATTCGGTTCATCACGTGCTCATAGTAATACATTACGATAATAATAACTAAATATCATACGATCACAGCGAAAAATCTAGTCTAGAATAATTTACAATGATTTATTATAATTATTCCCCCAAGTCTCGCAACCTACAGTACTTAATAGATTACATAATAATATCAATTAACGACTTATTACATAACCTAACTTAAGCTTAAACATAATCAAAACCAGTCTTACTACATCATCTTAATACAACATTAAAATATTTAAAACATATAAGAGACAAGCTAATTGGTAGCCTTGCCCTTGCCCTTATCAACGCCCGAAGGTTCGCCATGCTCTGCCTTAACTGAAATGTTTTAGAGAAAGCAAGAATGAGCACAAATTACCCAGCAAGTAATATATATTAAGGGTGAGTAATAAGATTCCCAATTCTTGTGTGAGATGTACGCATGGTTTTGAACGTGATAGTCATGGAATTGCTCCTTTTAATGCTAATCAAACAAGAACGAAGTTATAGGACTCCAAATCACCTCTTTCTTTGACAATTTTAGAACACCAATGAAACAATAAGGTCTCCTAAATGAAGACTTGTGTGAGATGTACGCATGGTTTTGAATGCCACAGTCATGGGTTTCTCCTTTTAACGCTAATCAAAGTAGAACGAAGTAATACAACTCTTAATCTCCTCTTTCTTTATAAATTTGATACAACCAATGAAACAATATGAAGGTCTCCCTAAATGAAGACTTGTGTGAGATCTACGCATCGTTTTGGACGCGATATTGATTGGATTACTCCTTTTTGATGCTCATTTCAACTAGAACGAAGTAATATGACTCATAATCACCTATATTTTGACAATTTGTGAAAACGAACAAAACAATAAGAAGGTCTCCCTAAATGAAAACTTGTGTGAGATGTACGGATCGTTTTGAAGGCGCTAGTGATAGGATTGCTCCATTTAATGCTAATCTAAATAGAAAGAAGTCGTAGGACTCATAATCACCTCTTTCTCTGATAATTTGAGGGAACCAATGACACAATAAAAAGTCTCCCCTAAATCAAGACTTGTGTGAGATGTACATATCGTTTTTAACGCGATAGTCATGGAATGCTCCTTTTGATGCTAATCAAATTAGAACCAAGTAATAGGACTCATAATCATCTCTTTCTTTGATAATTTTAGAGAACCAATGAAACAATAAGAAAGTCTCTTTAAATAAAGACTTGTGTGAGATGTACGCATCGTTTTGAACGCGATAGTCATGGGATTGGTCCTTTTGATGCTAATCAAATTAGAACGAAGTTATAGGACTCCTAATCACCTCTTTCTTTGACAATTTTAGAGCACCAATGAAATAATAAGAAAGTCTCCCTAAATAAAGACATGTGTGAGATGTATACATGGTTTTGAACGTGATAGTCATGGGTTTCTCCTTTTGACGCTAATCAAAGTAGAACGAAGTAAAACAACTCTTAATCACCACTCTTTCTTTGTAAATTTGAAACAACTAATAGAACAATATGAAGGTCTCCCTAAATGAAGACTTGTGTGAGATCTACGCATCGTTTTGGACGCTATAGTGATGGGATTGCTCCTTTTGATTCTAATTTCAACTAGAACGAAATAATAGGACTCATAATCACCTATATTTTTAAAATTTTAAAGAACTAATGAAACAATAAGAAGGTCTTCCTAAATGAAGACATGTGTGAGATGTACGGATCGTTTTGAAGGCACTAGTGATAGAATTGCTTCTTTTGATGCAAATCGAACTAGAACGAAGTCATAAGACTCATAAAAACCTCTTTCATTGACAATTTGAGAAATCCAATGAATCAATAAAAAGGTCTACCTAAATCAAGACTTGTGTGAGATGTACTACGCATCGTTTTTAACGCGATAGTCGTGGGATTGCCCCTTTTGATACTAATCATATTAGAACGAAGTAATAGAACTCCTAATCACCTCTTTATTTAAAAATTTTAGAGAACCAATGAAACAATAAGAAGGTCTCCTTGAATGGAGACTTGTGTGAGATGTACGCATGGTTTTGAGCGCGATAGTCACGGAATTGCTCCTTTTGATGCTAATCATACAACAACGAAGTTATAGGACTCCTAATCACCTCTTTCTTTGACAATTTTAGAACCCCAATGAAACAATATAGTCTCCCTAAATGAAGACTTGTGCGAGATGTACGCATGGTTTTGAACGCCACAGTCATGGGTTTCTCCTTTTAACACTAATCAAAGTTTAACGAAGTAATACAACTCTTAATCACCTCTTTCTTTGTAAATTTGATACAACCAATGAAACAATATGAAGATCTCCCTAAATGAAGACTTGTGTGAGATCTAAGCATCGTTTTGGACGCGATATTGATTGGATTGCTATTATTGATGCTAATTTCAACTAGAACGAAGTAATATGACTCATAATCACCTCTTTCTTTGACAATTTTAGAGAACCAACGAAACAATAAGAAGGTCTCCTTAAATGAAGACTTGTGTGAGATGTACGCATGGTTTTGAACGTGATAGTCATGGAATTGCTCCTTTTGATGCTAATCAAACAAGAACGAAGTTATAGGACTCCTAGTCACCTCTTTCTTTGACAATTTTAGAACACCAATGAAACAATAAGGTCTCCTAAATGAAGACTTGTGTGAGATGTACGCATGGTTTTGAACGCCACAGTCATGGGTTTCTCTTTTTAACGCTAATCAAAGTAGAACGAAGTAATACAACCCTTAATCTCCTCTTTCTTTGTAAATTTGATACAACCAATGAAACAATATGAAGGTCTCCCTAAATGAAGACTTGTGGGAGATCTACGCATCGTTTTGGACGCGATATTGATTGGATATCAAAGAAGAACGAAGTAATACAACTCTTAAACACTTCTTTATTTGTAAATTTGATACAACCAATGAAACAATATGAATGTCTCCCTAAATGAAGACTTGTGTGAGATCTACGCATTATTTTGGAAGCGATATTGATGGGATTGCTCCTTTTGATTCTATCTTCAACTAGAACGATGTAATAGGACTCATAATCACCTATATTTTTACCATTTGAGAGAACTAATGAAACAATAAGAAGGTCTTCCTAAAGAAAGACTTGTGTGAGATGTATGGATCGTTTTGAAGGCGCTATTGATAGGATTGCTGCATTTAATGCTAATCTAAATAGAAAGAAGTCATCGAACTCATAATCATCTCTTTCATTGATAATTTCAGGGAACCAATGAAACAATAAGAAGTTCTCCCCTAAATCAAGACCTGTGTGAGATGTACACATCGTTTTTAACGTGATAGTCATGGAATGCTCCTTTTAATGCTAAACAAATTAGAACGAAGTAATAGAACTCATAATCATCTCTTTCTTTGATAATTTTAGAGAACAAATGAAACAATAAGAAAGTCTCTTAAAATAAAGACTTGTGGAAGATGTACGCATCGTTTTGAACGCGATAGTCATGGGATTGCTCCTTTTGATGCTAATCAAACTAGAACGAAGTTATAGGACTGCTAATCACCTCTTTCTTTGATAATTTTAGAGCACCAATGAAATAATAAGAAAGTCTCCCTAAATGAAGACTTGTGTGAGATGTACGCATGGTTTTGAACGTGATAGTCATGGGTTTCACCTTTTGACGCTAATCAAAGTAGAACGAAGTAATACAACTCTTAATCACCTATTTCTTTGTAAATTTGAAACAACCAATGGAACAATATGAAGGTCTCCCAAAATGAAGACTTGTGTGAGATCTACGCATCGTTTTGGACGCGATAGTGATGTGATTGCTCCATTTGATTCTATCTTCAACTAGAACGATGTAATAGGACTCATAATCACCTATATTTTTACAATTTGAGAGAACTAATGAAACAATAAGAAGGTCTTCTTAATGAAGACTTGTGTGAGATGTACGGATCGTTTTGAAGGCACTAGTGATTGGACTGCTCGTTTTGATGCAAACCAAACTAGAACGAAATCATTGGACTCATAAAAACCTCTTTCATTGACAATTTGAGAAAACCAATGAAACATTAAGAAGGTCTTCCTAAATCAAAACTTATGTGAGATGTACTACGCATCGTTTTTAACGCGATAGTCATGAAATGCTCTTTTTAATGCTAATCAAATTAGAACGAAGTAATAGGACTCATAATCATCTCTTTCTTTGATAATGTTAGAGAACAAATGAAACAATAAGAAAGTCTCTTTCAAATAAAGACTTGTGTGAGATGTACGCATCGTTTTGAATGCGATAGTCATGGGATTGCTCCTTTTGATGCTAATCAAACTAGAACGAAGTTATAGGACTCCTAATCACCTATTTCTTTGACAATTTTAGAACACCAATGAAACAATAAGGTCTCCCTAAATGAAGACTTGTGTGAGATGTACGCATGGTTTTGAACGCCATAGTCATGGGTTTCTCCTTTTAACTCTAATCAAAGAAGAACGAAGTAATACAACTCTTAATCCCCTCTTTCTTTGTAAATTTGATTCAACCAATGAAACAATATGAATGTCTCCCTAAATGAAGACTTGTGTGAGATCTACGCATCGTTTTGGACACTATATTGATTGGATTGCTCCTTTTGATGCTAATTTCAACTAGAACGAAGTAATAAGACTCATAATCACCTATATTTTGACAATTTGTGAGAACTAATGAAACAATAAGAAGGTCTCCCTAAATGAAGACTTGTGTGAGATTTACGGATCGTTTTGAAGGCGCTATTGATAGGATTGCTGCATTTAATGCTAATCTAAATAGAAAGAAGTCGTAGGACTCATAATCACCTCTTTCATTGATAATTTGAGGGAACCAATGAAACAATAAGAAGTTCTCCCCTAAATCAAGACCTGTGTGAGATGTACACATCGTTTTTAACGCGATAGTCATGAAATGCTCTTTTTAATGCTAATCAAATTAGAACGAAGTAATAGGACTCATAATCATCTCTTTCTTTGATAATTTTAGAGAACAAATGAAACAATAAGAAAGTCTCTTTAAATAAAGACTTGTGTGAGATGTACGCATCGTTTTGAATGCGATAATCATGGGATTGCTCCTTTTGATGCTAATCAAACTAGAACGAAGTTATAGGACTCCTAATCACCTTTTTCTTTGACAATTTTAGAGCACCAATGAAATAATAAGGTCTCCCTAAATGAAGACTTGTGTGAGATGTACGCATGGTTTTGAACGTGATAGTCATGGGTTTCTCCTTTTGACGCTAATCAAAGTAGAACGAAGTAGTACAACTCTTAATCACCTCTTTCTTTGTAAATTTGAAACAACCAATAGAACAATATGAAGGTCTCCCTAAATGAAGTCTTGTGTGAGATCTACGCATCGTTTTGGACGCGATTAGTGATGGGATTGCTCCTTTTGATTCTATCTTCAACTAGAACGATGTAATAGGACTCATAATCACCTATATTTTTACAATTTGAGAGAACTAATGAAACAATAAGAAGGTCTTCCTAAATGTAGACTTGTGTGAGGTGTACGGATCGTTTTTAAAGGCACTAGTTATTGGACAGCTCCTTTTGATGCAAACCAAACTAGAACGAAGTCATTGGACTCATAAAAACCTCTTTCATTGACAATTTGAGAAAACCAATGAAACATTAAGAAGGTCTTCCTAAATTAAGACTTGTGCGAGATGTACTACGCATCGTTTTTAACGCGATAGTCATGGGATTGCTCCTTTTGATGGTAATCATATTAAAAATGAGTAATAGAACTCCTAATCATCTCTTTTTTTGACAATTTTAGAGAACCAATAAACAATAAGAATGTCTCCTTAAATGAAGACTTGTGTGAGATGTATGCATTGTATTGAACGCGATAGTCATGGAATTGCTCCTTTTGATGCTAATCAAACAAGAACGAAGTTATAGGACTCCTAATCACTTATTTCTTTGACAATTTTAGAACACCAATGAAACAATAAGGTCTCCCTAAATGAAGACTTGTGTGAGATGTACGCATGGTTTTGAACGCCACAGTCATGGGTTTCTCCTTTTAACGCTAATCAAAGAAGAACGAAGTAATACAACTCTTAATAACCTCTTTCTTTGTAAATTTGATACAACCAATGAAACAATATGAATGTCTCCCTAAATGAAGACTTGTGTGAGATCTACGCATCGTTTTGGACGCGATATTGATTGGATTGCTCCTTTTGATGCTAATTTCAACTAGAACGAAGTAATAAGACTCATAACCACCTATATTTTGACAATTTGTGAGAACTAATGAAACAATAAGAAGGTCTCCCTAAATGAAGACTTGTGTGAGATGTACGGATCGTTTTGAAGGCGCTATTTATAGGATTGCTGCATTAATGCTAATCTAAATAGAAAGAAGTCATAGGACTCATAATCATCTCTTTCATTGATAATTTGAGGGAACCAATGAAACAATAAGAAGTTCTCCCCTAAATCAAGACCTGTGTGAGATGTACACATCGTTTTTAACGCGATAGTCATGGAATGCTTCTTTTAATGCTAATCAAATTAGAACGAAGTAATAGAACTCATAATCATCTCTTTCTTTGATAATTTTAGAGAACAAATGAAACAATAAGAAAGTCTCTTTAAATAAAGACTTGTGTGAGATGTACGCATCGTTTTGAATGCGATAGTCATGGGATTGCTCCTTTTGATGCTAATCAAACTAGAACGAAGTTATAGGACTCATAATCACCTCTTTCTTTGATAATTTTAGAGCACCAATGAAATAATAAGAAGGTCTCCCTAAACGAAGACTTGTGTGAGATGTACGCATGGTTTTGAAAGTGATAGTCATGGGTTTCACCTTTTGACTCTAATCAAAGTAGAACGAAGTAATACAACTCTTAATCACCTATTTCTTTGTAAATTTGAAACAACCAATGGAACAATCTGAAGGTCTCCCTAAATGAAGACTTGTGTGAGATCTACGCATCGTTTTGGACGCGATAGTGATGGGATTGCTCCTTTTGATTCTATCTTCAACTAGAACGATGTAATAGGACTCATAATCACCTATATTTTTACAATTTGAGAGAACTAATGAAACAATAAGAAGGTCTTCCTAAATGTAGACTTGTGTGAGATGTACGGATTGTTTTGAAGGCACTAGTGATTGGACTGCTCCTTTTGATGCAAACCAAACTAGAACGAAGTCATTGGACTCATAAAAACCTCTTTCATTGACAATTTGAGAAAACCAATGAAACATTAAGAAGGTCTTCCTAAATCAAAACTTATGTGAGATGTACTACGCATCGTTTTTAACGTGATAGTCATGGGATTGCTCCTTTTGATGCCAATCATATTAAAACGAAGTAATAGAACTCCTAATCACCTCTTTCTTTGACAATTTAGAGAACCAATGAAACAATAAGAAGGTCTCCTTAAAAGAAGACTTGTGTGAGATGTATGCATGGTTTTGAACGCGATAGTCATGGAATTGCTCCTTTTGATGCTAATCAAACAAGAACGAAGTTATAGGACTCCAAATCACCTATTTCTTTGACAATTTTGGAACACCAATGAAACAATAAGGTCTCCCTAAATGAAGACTTGTGTTTGATGTACGCATGGTTTTGAACGCCACAGTCTTGGGTTTCTCCTTTTAACGCTAATCAAAGAAGAACGAAGTAATACAACTCTTAATCACCTCTTTCTTTGTAAATTTGATACAACCAATGAAACAATATGAATGTCTCCCTAAATGAAGACTTGTGTGAGATCTACGCATCATTTTGGAAGCGATAGTGATGGGATTGCTCCTTTTGATTCTATCTTCAACTAGAACGATGTAATAGGACTCATAATCACCTATATTTTTATAATTTGAGAGAACTAATGAAACAATAAGAAGGTCTTCCTAAAGGAAGACTTGTGTGAGATGTACGGATCGTTTTGAAGGCGCTATTGATAGGATTGCTGCATTTAATGCTAATCTAAATAGAAAGAAGTCATAGGACTCATAATCACCTCTTTCATTGATAATTTGAGGGAACCAATGAAACAATAAGAAGTTCTCCCCTAAATCAAGACCTGTGTGAGATGTACACATCGTTTTTAATGCGATAGTCATGGAATGCTTCTTTTAATGCTAATCAAATTAGAACGAAGTAATAGGACTCATAATCATCTCTTTCTTTGATAATTTTAGAGAACAAATGAAACAATAAGAAAGTCTCTTTAAATAAAGACTTGTGTGGGATGTACGCATCGTTTTGAACGCGATAGTCATGGGATTGCTCCTTTTGATGCTAATCAAACTACAACGAAGTTATAGGACTCCTAATCACCTCTTTCTTTGACAATTTTAGAGCACCAATGAAATAATAAGGTCTCCCTAAATGACGACTTGTGTGAGATGTACGCATGGTTTTGAACGTGATAGTCATGGGTTTCTCCTTTTGACGCTAATCAAAGTAGAACGAAGTAGTACAACTCTTAATCACCTCTTTCTTTGTAAATTTGAAACAACCAATGGAACAATATGAAGGTCTCCCTAAATGAAGACTTGTGTGAGATCTACGCATCGTTTTGGACGCGATAGTGATGGGATTGCTCCTTTTGATTCTATCTTCAACTAGAACGATGTAATAGGACTCATAATCACCTATATTTTTACAATTTGAGAGAACTAATGAAACAATAAGAAGGTCTTCCTAAAGGAAGACTTGTGTGAGATGTATGGATCGTTTTGAAGGCGCTATTGATAGGATTGCTGCATTTAAAGCTAATCTAAATAGAAAGAAGTCATAGGACTCATAATCACCTCTTTCATTGATAATTTGAGGGAACCAATGAAACAATAAGAAGTTCTCCCCTAAATCAAGACCTGTGTGAGATGTACACATCGTTTTTAATGCGATAGCCATGGAATGCTCCTTTTAATGCTAATCAAATTAGAACGAAGTAATAGGACTCATAATCATCTCTTTCTTTGATAATTTTAGAGAACAAATGAAACAATAAGAAAGTCTCTTTAAATAAAGACTTGTGTGAGATGTACGCATCGTTTTGAACGCGATAGTCATGGGATTGCTCCTTTTGATGCTAATCAAACTAGAAAGAAGTTATAGGACTCCTAATCACCTCTTTCTTTGACAATTTTAGAGCACCAATGAAATAATAAGGTCTCCCTAAATGGAGACTTGTGTGAGATGTACGCATGGTTTTGAACGTGATAGTCATGGGTTTCTTCTTTTGACGCTAATCAAAGTAGAATGAAGTAGTACAACTCTTAATCACCTCTTTCTTTGTAAATTTGAAACAACCAATGGAACAATATGAAGGTCTCCCTAAATGAAGACTTGTGTGAGATCTACGCATCGTTTTGAACGCGATAGTGATGGGATTGCTCCTTTTGATTTTATCTTCAACTAGAACGATGTAATAGGACTCATAATCTCCTATATTTTTACAATTTGAGAGAACTAATGAAACAATAAGAAGGTCTTCCTAAATGTAGACTTGTGTGAGATGTACGGATCGTTTTGAAGGCACTAGTGATTGGATTGCTCCTTTTGATGCAAACCAAACTAGAACGAAGTCATTGGACTCATAAAAACCTCTTTCATTGACAATTTGAGAAAACCAATGAAATATTAAGAAGGTCTTCCTAAATTAAGACTTGTGTAAGATGTACTACGCATCGTTTTTAACGCGATAGTCATGGGATTGCTCCGTTTGATGCTAATCATATTAGAACGAAGTAATAGAACTCCTAATCAACTCTTTCTTTGACAATTTTAGAGAACCAATGAAACAATAAGAATGTCTCCTTAAATGAAGACTTGTGTGAGATGTAAGCATGGTTTTGAACGCGATAGTCATGGAATTGCTCCTTTTGATGCTAATCAAACAAGAACGAAGTTATAGGACTCCTAATCACCTATTTCTTTGACAATTTTGCAACACCAATGCAACAATAAGGTCTCCCTAAATGAAGACTTGTGTGAGATATACGCATGGTTTTGAATGCCACAGTCATGGATTTCTCCTTTTAACGCTAATCAAAGTAGAACGAAGTAATACAACTCTTAATCACCTCTTTCTTTGAAAATTTGAAACAACCAATGGAACAATATGAAGGTCTCCCTAAATGAAGACTTGTGTGAGATCTACGCATCGTTTTGGACGCGATAGTGATGGGGAGCAATCCTATCACTAGCGCCTTCAAAACGATCCATCTCACACAAGTTTTCATTTAGGGAGACCTTCTTATTATTTTGTTAGTTTTCACAATTTGTCAAAATATAGGTGATTATGAGTCATATTACTTCGTTCTAGTTGAAATGAGCATCAAAAGGAGTAATCCAATCAATATCGCGTCCAAAACGATACGTAGATCTCACACAAGTCTTCATTTAGGGAGACCTTCATATTGTTTCATTGGTTGTATCAAATTTACAAAGAAATAGGAGATTAAGAGTTGTATTACTTCGTTCTACTTTGATTAGCGTTAAAAGGAGAAACCCATGACTGTGGCGTTCAAAACCATGCGTACATCTCACACAAATATTCATTTAGGAGACCTTATTGTTTCATTGGTGTTCTAAAATTGTCAAAGAAAGAGGTGATTTGGAGTCCTATAACTTCGTTCTTGTTTGATTAGCATCAAAAGGAGCAATTCCATGACTATCACGTTCAAAACCATGCGTACATCTCACACAAGTTTTCATTTAAGGAGACCTTCTTATTGTTTCATTGGTTCTCTAAAATTGTAAAAGAAAGAGGTGATTATGAGTCATATTACTTCGTTCTAGTTGAAATTAGCATCAAAAGTAGCAATCCAATCAATATCGCGTCCAAAACGATGCTTAGATCTCACACAAGTCTTCATTTAGGGAGACCTTCATATTGTTTCATTGGTTGTATCAAATTTACAAAGAAAGAGGTGATTAAGAGTTGTATTACTTCGTTTAACTTTGATTAGTGTTAAAAGGAGAAACCCATGACTGTGGCGTTCAAAACCATGCGTACATCTAGCACAAGTCTTCATTTAGGGAGAACTTATTGTTTCATTGGGGTTCTAAAATTGTCAAAGAAAGAGGTGATTAGGAGTCCTATAACTTCGTTGTTGTACGATTAGCATAAAAAGGAGCAATTCCGTGATTATCGTGTTCAAAACCATGCGTAAATCTCACACAAGTCTCCATTCAAGGAGACCTTCTTATTGTTTCATTGGTTCTCTAAATTTTTTAAAGAAAGAGGTGATTAGGAGTTCTATTACTTCGTTCTAATATGATTAGTATCAAAAGGAGCAATCCCACGACTATCGCGTTAAAAACGATGCGTAGTACATCTCACACAAGTCTTGATTTAGGTAGACCTTTTTATTGATTCATTGGATTTCTCAAATTGTCAATGAAAGAGGTTTTTATGAGTCTTAATACTTCGTTCTAGTTCGATTTGCATCAAAAGAAGCAATTCTATCACTAGTGCCTTCGAAACGATACGTACATCTCACACATGTCTTCATTTAGGAAGACCTTCTTATTGTTTCATTAGTTCTTTAAAATTATAAAAATATAGGTGATTATGAGTCCTATTATTTCGTTCTAGTTGAAATTAGAATCAAAAGGAGCAATCCCATCACTATAGTGTCCAAAACGATGCGTAGATCTACACAAGTTTTCTTCATTTAGGGAGACCTTCATATTGTTCCATTGGTTGTTTCAAATTTACAAAGAAAGAGGTGATTAAGA
Source organism: Panax stipuleanatus (assembly GCA_020205555.1). Taxonomy (NCBI): domain Eukaryota; kingdom Viridiplantae; phylum Streptophyta; class Magnoliopsida; order Apiales; family Araliaceae; genus Panax; species Panax stipuleanatus. The sequence goes on along the minus strand of JAINUT010002894.1, from coordinate 175,762 downwards.
GTTGTATTACTTCGTTCTACTTTGATTAGCGTCAAAAGAAGAAACCCATGACTATCACGTTCAAAACAATGCGTACATCTCACACAAGTCTTTATTTAGGGAGACCTTCTTATTATTTCATTGGTGCCCTAAAATTTTCAAAGAAAGAGGTGATTAGGAGTCCTATAACTTCGTTCTAATTTGTTTAGCATCAAAAGGAGCAATCCAATGACTATCGCATTCAAAACGATGCGTACATCTCACACAAGTCTTTATTTAAAGAGACTTTCTTATTGTTTCATTGGTTCTCTAAAATTATCAAAGAAAGAGATGATTATGAGTTCTATTACTTCGTTCTAATTTGATTAGCATCAAAAGGAGCATTCCATGACTATCGCATTAAAAACGATGTGTACATCTCACACAGGTCTTGATTTCAGGGAGAACTTCTTATTGTGTCATTGGTTCCCTCAAATTATCAGAGAAAGAGGTGATTATGAGTCCTACGACTTCTTTCTATTTATATTAGCATTAAATGGAGCAATCCTATCACTAGCGCCTTCAAAACGAACCGTACATCTCACACAAGTTTTCATTTAGAGAGACCTTCTTATTGTTTTGTTAGTTTTCATAAATTGTCAAAATATAGGTGATTATGAGTCATATTACTTCGTTCTAGTTGAAATGAGCATCAAAAGGAGTAATCCAATCAATATCACGTCCAAAACGATGCGTAGATCTCACACAAGTCTTCATTTAGGAGACCTTCATATTGTTTCATTGGTTGTATCAAATTTACAAAGAAAGAGGAGATTAAGAGTTGTATTACTTCGTTCTACTTTGATTAGCGTTAAAAGGAGAAACCCATGACTGTGGCGTTCAAAACCATGCGTACATCTCATACAAGTCTTCATTTAGGAGACCTTATTATTTCATTGGTGTTCTAAAATTGTCAAAGAAGAGGTGATTAGGAGTCCTATAACTTCGTTGTTGTTTGATTAGCATCAAAAGGAGTAATTCCATGACTGTCACGTTCAAAACCATGCGTACATCTCACACAAGTCTTCATTTAAGGAGACCTTCTTATTGTTTTATTGGTTCTCTAAAATTTTCAAAGGAAGAGGTGATTATGAATCATATTACTTCGTTCTAGTTGAAATTACCATCAAAAGTAGCAATCCAATCAATATCGCGTCCAAAACGATGCTTAGATCTCACACAAGTCTTCATTTAGGGAAACCTTCATATTGTTTCATTGGTTGTATCAAATTTACAAAGAAAGATGTGATTAAGAGTTTATTACTTCGTTCAACTTTGATTAGTTTTAAAAGGAGAAACCCATGACTGTGGCGTTCAAAACCAGGCGTACATCTCGCACAAGTCTTCATTTAGGGATACCTTATTGTTTCACTGGGGTTCTAAAATTGTCAAAGAAAGAGGTGATTAGAAGTCCTATAAGTTCGTTGTTGTTTGATTAGCATCAAAAGGTTCAATTCCGTGACTATCGCGTTCAAAACCATGCGTACATCTCGCACAAGTCTCCATTCAAGGATACCTTCTTATTGTTTCATTGGTTTTCTAAAATTTTTAAAGAAAGAGGTGATTAGGAGTTCTATTACTTCGTTCTAATATGATTAGTATCAAAAGGAGCAATCCACGACTATCGCGTTAAAAACGATGCGTAGTACATCTCACATAAGTCTTGATTTAGGTAGACCTTTTTATTGATTCATTGGATTTCTCAAATTGTCAATGAAAGAGGTTTTTATGAGTCTTATGACTTCGTTCTAGTTCGATTTGCATCAAAAGAAGCAATTCTATCACTAGTGCCTTCGAAACGATACGTACATCTCACACATGTCTTCATTTAGGAAGACCTTCTTATTGTTTCATTAGTTCTTTAAAATTGTAAAAATATAGGTGATTATGAGTCCTATTATTTCGTTCTAGTTGAAATTAGAATCAAAAGGAGCAATCCCATCACTATTGCGTCCAAAACGATGCGTAGATCTACACAAGTCTTCTTCATTTAGGGAGACCTTCATATTGTTCCATTGGTTGTTTCAAATTTACCAAGAAAGAGGTGATTAAGAGTTGTATTACTTCGTTCTACTTTGATTAGCGTCAAAAGAAGAAACCCATGACTATCACGTTCAAAACCATGCGTACATCTCACACAAGTCTTTATTTAGGGAGACCTTCTTATTATTTCATTGGTGCCCTAAAATTGTCAAAGAAAGAGGTGATTAGGAGTCCTATAACTTCGTTCTAATTTGATTAGCATCAAAAGGAGCAATCCCATGACTATCGCGTTCAAAACGATGCGTACATCTCACACAAGTCTTTATTTAAAGAGACTTTCTTATTGTTTCATTGGTTCTCTAAAATTATCAAAGAAAGAGATGATTATGAGTCCTATTACTTGGTTCAAATTTGATTAGCATCAAAAGGAGCATTCCATGACTATCGCGTTAAAAACGATGTGTACATCTCACACAAGTCTTGATTTCAGGGAGAACTTCTTATTGTGTCATTGTTCCCTCAAATTATCAGAGAAAGAGGTGATTATGAGTCCTACGACTTCTTTCTATTTAGATTAGCATTAAATGGAGCAATCCTATCACTAGCGCCTTCAAAACGATCCGTACATCTCACACAAGTTTTCATTTAGGGAGACCTTCTTATTGTTTGGTTAGTTTTCATAAATTGTCAAAATATAGGTGATTATGAGTCATATTACTTCGTTCTAGTTGAAATGAGCATCAAAAGGAGTAATCCAATCAATATCGCGTCCAAAACGATGCGTAGATCTCACACAAGTCTTCATTTAGGGAGACCTTCATACTGTTTCATTGGTTCTATCAAATTTACAAAGAAAGAGGAGATTAAGAGTTGTATTACTTCGTTCTACTTTGATTAGCGTTAAAAGGAGAAACCCACGACTGTGGCGTTCAAAACCATGCGTACATCTCACACAAGTCTTCATTTAGGAGACCTTATTGTTTCATTGGTGTTCTAAAATTGTCAAAGAAAGAGGTGATTAGGAGTCCTATAACTTCGTTGTTGTATGATTAGCATCAAAAGGAGCAATTCCGTGACTATCGCGTTCAAAACCATGTGTACATCTCACACAAGTCTCCATTCAAGGAGACCTTTTAATTGTTTCATTGGTTCTCTAAAATTTTTAAAGAAAGAGGTGATTAGGAGTTCTATTACTTCGTTCTAATATGATTAGTATCAAAAGGAGCAATCCCACGACTATCACGTTAAAAACGATGCGTAGTACATCTCACACAAGTCTTGATTTAGGTAGTCCTTTTTATTGATTCATTGGATTTCTCAAATTGTCTATGAAAGAGGTTTTTATGAGTCTTATGACTGCGTTCTAGTTCGATTTGCATCAAAAGAAGCAATTCTATCACTAGTGCCTTCGAAACGATCTGTACATCTCACACATGTCTTCATTTAGGAAGACCTTGTTATTGTTTCATTAGTTCTTTAAAATTATAAAAATATAGGTGATTATGAGTCCTATTATTTCGTTCTAGTTGAAATTAGAATCAAAAGGAGCAATCCCATCACTATTGCGTCCAAAACGATGCGTAGATCTACACAAGTCTTCTTCATTTAGGGAGACCTTCATATTGTTCCATTGGTTGTTTCAAATTTACCAAGAAAGAGGTGATTAAGAGTTGTATTACTTCGTTCTACTTTGATTAGCGTCAAAAGAAGAAACCCATGACTATCACGTTCAAAACCATGCGTACATCTCACACAAGTCTTTATTTAGGGAGACCTTCTTATTATTTCATTGGTGCCCTAAAATTGTCAAAGAAAGAGGTGATTAGGAGTCCTATAACTTCGTTCTAATTTGATTAGCATCAAAAGGAGCAATCCCATGACTATCGCGTTCAAAACGATGCGTACATCTCACACAAGTCTTTATTTAAAGAGACTTTCTTATTGTTTCATTGGTTCTCTAAAATTATCAAAGAAAGAGATGATTATGAGTCCTATTACTTGGTTCTAATTAGATTAGCATCAAAAGGAGCATTCCATGACTATCGCGTTAAAAACGATGTGTACATCTCACACAAGTCTTGATTTCAGGGAGAACTTCTTATTGTGTCATTGATTCCCTCAAATTATCAGAGAAAGAGGTGATTATGAGTCCTACGACTTCTTTCTACTTAGATTAGCATTAAATGGAGCAATCCTATCACTAGCGCCATCAAAACGATCCGTACATCTCACACAAGTTTTCATTTAGGGAGACCTTCTTATTGTTTTGTTAGTTTTCATAAATTGTCAAAATATAGGTGATTATGAGTCATATTACTTCGTTCTAGTTGAAATGAGCATCAAAAGGAGTAATCCAATCAATATCGCGTCTAAAACGATGCGTAGATCTCACACAAGTCTTCATTTAGGAGACCTTCATATTGTTTCATTGGTTGTATCAAATTTACAAAGAAAGAGGAGATTTAGAATTTTATTACTTCGTTCTACTTTGATTAGCGTTAAAAGGAGAAACCCATGACTGTGGCGTTCAAAACCATGCGTACATCTCACACAAGTCTTCATTTAGGAGACCTTATTGTTTCATTGGTGTTCTAAAATTGTCAAAGAAAGAGGTGATTAGGAGTCCTATAACTTCGTTCTTGTTTGATTAGCATCAAAAGGAGCAATTCCATGACTATCGCGTTCAAAACCATGCGTACATCTCACACAAGTCTTCATTTAAGGAGACCTTCTTATTGTTTCATTGGTTCTCTAAAATTTTCAAAGGAAGAGGTGATTATAAGTCATATTACTTCGTTCTAGTTGAAATTAGCATCAAAAGTAGCAATTCAATCAATATCGCGTCCAAAACGATGCTTAATTCTCACACAAGTCTTCATTTAGGGAGACCTTCATATTGTTTCATTGGTTGTATCAAATTTACAAAGAAAGATGTGATTAAGAGTTGTATTACTTCGTTCAACTTTGATTAGTGTTAAAAGGAGAAACCCATGACTGTGGCGTTCAAAACCATGCGTACATCTCGCACAAGTCTTCATTTAGGGAGACCTTATTATTTCATTGGGGTTCTAAAATTGTCAAAGAAAGAGGTGATTAGGAGTCCTATAACTTCGTTGTTGTTTGATTAGCATCAAAAGGAGCAATTCCGTGACTCTCGCGTTCAAAACCATGCGTACATCTCACACAAGTCTCCATTCAAGGAGACCTTCTTATTGTTTCATTGGTTCTCTAAAATTTTTAAAGAAAGAGGTGATTCGGAGTTCTATTACTTCGTTTTAATATGATTAGTATCAAAAGGAGCAATCCCACTACTATCGCGTTAAAAACGATGCTCTTGATTTAGGTAGACCATTTTATTGATTCATTGGATTTCTCAAATTGTCAATGAAAGAGGTTTTTATGAGTCTTATGACTGCGTTCTAGTTCGATTTGCATCAAAAGAAGCAATTCTATCACTAGTGCCTTCAAAACGATCTGTACATCTCACACATGTCTTCATTTAGGAAGACCTTGTTATTGTTTCATTAGTTCTTTAAAATTATAAAAATATAGGTGTTTATGAGTCCTATTATTTCGTTCTAGTTGAAATTAGAATCAAAAGGAGCAATCCCATCACTATAGCGTCCAAAACGATGCGTAGATCTACACAAGTCTTCTTCATTTAGGGAGACCTTCATATTGTTCCATTGGTTGTTTCAAATTTACAAAGAAAGAGGTGATTAAGAGTTGTATTACTTCGTTCTACTTTGATTAGCGTCAAAAGAAGAAACCCATGACTATCACGTTCAAAACCATGCGTACATCTCACACAAGTCTTTATTTAGGGAGACCTTCTTATTATTTCATTGGTGCCCTAAAATTATCAAAGAAAGAGGTGATTAGGAGTCCTATAACTTCGTTCTAATTTGTTTAGCATCAAAAGGAGCAATCCCATGACTATCGCGTTCAAAACGATGCGTACATCTCACACAAGTCTTTATTTAAAAAGACTTTCTTATTGTTTCATTGGTTTTCTAAAATTATCAAAGAAAGAGATGATTATGAGTCCTATTACTTGGTTCTAATTAGATTAGCATCAAAAGGAGCATTCCGTGACTATCGCGTTAAAAACGATGTGTACATCTCACACAAGTCTTGATTTCAGGGAGAACTTCTTATTGTGTCATTGGTTCCCTCAAATTATCAGAGAAAGAGGTGATTATGAGTCCTACGACTTCTTTCTACTTAGATTAGCATTAAATGGAGCAATCCTATCACTAGCGCCATCAAAACGATCCGTACATCTCACACAAGTTTTCATTTAGGGAGACCTTCTTATTGTTTTGTTAGTTTTCATAAATTGTCAAAATATAGGTGATTATAAGTCATATTACTTTGTTCTAGTTGAAATGAGCATCAAAAGGAGTAATCCAATCAATATCGCGTCCAAAACGATGCGTAGATCTCACACAAGTCTTCATTTAGGGAGACCTTCATATTATTTCATTGGTTGTATCAAATTTACAAAGAAAGAGGAGATTAAGAGTTGTATTACTTCGTTCTACTTTGATTAGCGTTAAAAGGAGAAACCCATGACTGTGGCGTTCAAAACCATGCGTACATCTCACACAAGTCTTCATTTAGGAGACCTTATTGTTTCATTGGTGTTCTAAAATTGTCAAAGAAAGAGGTGATTAGGAGTCCTATAACTTCGTTCTTGTTTGATTAGCATCAAAAGGAGCAATTCCATGACTATCACGTTCAAAACCATGCGTACATCTCACACAAGTCTTCATTTAAGAAGACCTTCTTATTGTTTCATTGGTTCTCTAAAATTTTCAAAGGATGAGGTGATTATAAGTCATATTACTTCGTTCTAGTTGAAATTAGCATCAAAAGTAGCAATCCAATCAATATCGCGTCCAAAACGATGCTTAATTCACACACAAGTCTTCATTTAGGGAGACCTTCATATTGTTTCATTGGTTGTATCAAATTTACAAAGAAAGATGTGATTAAGAGTTGTATTACTTCGTTCAACTTTGATTAGTGTTAAAAGGAGAAACCCATGACTGTGGCGTTCAAAACCATGCGTACATCTCGCACAAGTCTTCATTTCGGGAGACCTTATTGTTTCATTGGGGTTCTAAAATTGTCAAAGAAAGAGGTGATTAGGAGTCCTATAACTTCGTTGTTGTTTGATTAGCATCAAAAGGAGCAATTCCGTGACTCTCGCGTTCAAAACCATGCGTACATCTCACACAAGTCTCCATTCAAGGAGACCTTCTTATTGTTTCATTGGTTCTCTAAAATTTTTAAAGAAAGAGGTGATTAGGAGTTCTATTACTTCGTTTTAATATGATTAGTATCAAAAGGAGCAATCCCACGACTATCGCGTTAAAAACGATGCGTAGTACATCTCACACAAGTCTTGATTTAGGTAGACCTTTTTATTGATTCATTGGATTTCTCAAATTGTCAATGAAAGAGGTTTTTATGAGTCTTATGACTGCGTTCTAGTTCGATTTGCATCAAAAGAAGCAATTCTATCACTAGTGCCTTCAAAACGATCTGTACATCTCACACATGTCTTCATTTAGGAAGACCTTGTTATTGTTTCATTAGTTCTTTAAAATTATAAAAATATAGGTGATTATGAGTCCTATTATTTCGTTCTAGTTGAAATTAGAATCAAAAGGAGCAATCCCATCACTATAGCGTCCAAAACGATGCGTAGATCTACACAAGTCTTCTTCATTTAGGGAGACCTTCATATTGTTCCATTGGTTGTTTCAAATTTACAAAGAAAGAGGTGATTAAGAGTTGTATTACTTCGTTCTACTTTGATTAGCGTCAAAAGAAGAAACCCATGACTATCACGTTCAAAACCATGCGTACATCTCACACAAGTCTTTATTTAGGGAGACCTTCTTATAATTTCATTGGTGCCCTAAAATTGTCAAAGAAAGAGGTGATTAGGAGTCCTATAACTTCGTTCTAATTTGTTTAGCATCAAAAGGAGCAATCCCATGACTATCGCGTTCAAAACGATGCGTACATCTCACACAAGTCTTTATTTAAAAAGACTTTCTTATTGTTTCATTGGTTTTCTAAAATTATCAAAGAAAGAGATGATTATGAGTCCTATTACTTGGTTCTAATTAGATTAGCATCAAAAGGAGCATTCCGTGACTATCGCGTTAAAAACGATGTGTACATCTCACACAAGTCTTGATTTCAGGGAGAACTTCTTATTGTGTCATTGGTTCCCTCAAATTATCAGAGAAAGAGGTGATTATGAGTCCTACGACTTCTTTCTACTTAGATTAGCATTAAATGGAGCAATCCTATCACTAGCGCCATCAAAACGATCCGTACATCTCACACAAGTTTTCATTTAGGGAGACCTTCTTATTGTTTTGTTAGTTTTCATAAATTGACAAAATATAGGTGATTATAAGTCATATTACTTCGTTCTAGTTGAAATGAGCATCAAAAGGAGTAATCCAATCAATATCGCGTCCAAAACGATGCGTAGATCTCACACAAGTCTTCATTTAGGGAGACCTTCATATTTTTTCATTGGTTGTATCAAATTTACAAAGAAAGAGGAGATTAAGAGTTGTATTACTTCGTTCTACTTTGATTAGCGTTAAAAGGAGAAACCCATGACTGTGGCGTTCAAAACCATGCGTACATCTCACACAAGTCTTCATTTAGGAGACCTTATTGTTTCATTGGTGTTCTAAAATTGTCAAAGAAAGAGGTGATTAGGAGTCCTATAACTTCGTTCTTGTTTGATTAGCATCAAAAGGAGCAATTCCATGACTATCACGTTCAAAACGATCCGTACATCTCACACAAGTCTTCATTTAGGGAGACCTTCTTATTGTTTCATTAGTTCTCTAAAATTTTCAAAGGAAGAGGTGATTATGAGTCATATTACTTCGTTCTAGTTGAAAGTAGCATCAAAAGGAGCAATCCAATCAATATCGCGTCCAAAACGATGCGTAGATCTCACACAAGTCTTCATTTAGGGAGACATTCATATTGTTTCATTGGTTGTATCAAATTTACAAAGAAAGAGGTGATTAAGAGTTGTACTACTTCGTTCTTCTTTGATTAGCGTTAAAAGGAGAAACCCATGACAGTGGCGTTCAAAACCATGCGTACATCTCGCACAAGTCTTCATTTAGGGAGACCTTATTGTTTCATTGGGGTTCTAAAATTGTCAAAGAAATAGGTGATTAGGAGTCCTATAACTTCGTTCTTGTTTAATTAGCATCAAAAGGAGCAATTCCGTGACTATCGCGTTCAAAACCATGCGTACATCTCACACAAGTCTTCATTTAAGGAGACCTTCTTATTGTTTCATTGGTTCTCTAAAATTGTCAAAGAAAGAGGTGATTAGGAGTTCTATTACTTCGTTCTGATATGATTAGCATCAAAAGGAGCAATCCAATGACTATCGCGTTAAAAACGATGCGTAGTACATCTCACACAAGTCTTGATTTAGGAAGACCTTCTTATTGTTTCATTGGTTTTCTCAAATTGTCAACGAAAGAGGTTTTTATGAGTCCAATGACTTCGTTCTAGTTTGATTTGCATCAAAAGGAGCAGTCCAATCACTAGTGCCTTCAAAACGATCCGTACATCTCACACAAGTCTTCATTTAGGAAGACCTTCTTATTGTTTCATTAGTTCTCTCAAATTATAAAAATATAGGTGATTATGAGTCCTATTACATCGTTCTAGTTGAAGATAGAATCAAAAGGAGCAATCACATCACTATCGCGTCCAAAACGATGCGTAGATCTCACACAAGTCTTCATTTAGGGAGACATTCATATTGTTCCATTGGTTGTTTCAAATTTACAAAGAAAGAGGTGATTAAGAGTTGATTTACTTCGTTCTACTTTGATAAGCGTCAAAATGAGAAACCCATAACTATCACCACGTTCAAAACCATGCGTACATCTCACACAAATCTTCATTTAGGGAGACCTTCTTATTATTTCATTAGTGCTCTAAAATTGTCAAAGAAAGAGGTGATTAGGAGTCCTATAACTTCGTTCTAGTTTGATTTGCATCAAAAGGAGCAATTCTATGACTATCGCGTTCAAAACGATGCGTACATCTCACACAAGTCTTTATTTAAAGAGACTTTCTTATTGTTTCATTTGTTCTCTAAAATTATCAAAGAAAGAGATGATTATGAGTCCTATTACTTCGTTCTAATTTGATTAGCATCAAAACGAGCATTCCATGACTATCGCGTTAAAAACGATGTGTACATCTCACACAAGTCTTGATTTAAGGGAGAACTTCTTATTGTTTCATTGGTTCCCTCAAATTATCAAAGAAAAAAGTGATTATGAGTCCTACGACTTCTTTCTATTTTGATTAGCATTAAATGGAGCAATCCTATCAATAGCGCCTTCAAAACGATCCGTACATCTCACACAAGTCTTCATTTAGGGAGACCTTTTTATTGTTTCATTAGTTCTCACAAATTGTCAAAATATAGGTGATTATGAGTCATATTACTTCGTTCTAGTTGAAATTAGCATCAAAAGGAGCAATCCAATCAATATCGCATCCAAAACGATGCGTAGATCTCACACAAGTCATCATTTAGGGAGACCTTCATATTGTTTCATTGGTTGTATCAAATTTACAAATAAAGAGGTGATTAAGAGTTGTATTACTTTGTTCTACTTTGATTTGCGTTAAAAGGAGAAACCCATGACTGTGGCGTTCAAAACCATACGTACATCTCACACAAGTCTTTATTTAGGGAGACCTTATTGTTTCATTGGTGTTCTAAAATTGTCAAAGAAATAGGTGATTAGGAGTCCTATAACTTCGTTCTTGTTTGATTAACATCAAAAGGAGCAATTCCATGACTATCGCGTTCAAAACCATGCATACATCTCACACAAGTCTTCATTTAAGAAGACCTTCTTATTGTTTCATTCGTTCTCTAAAATTATCAAAGAAAGAGGTGATTAGGAGTTCTATTACTTCGTTCTAATATGATTAGCATCAAAAGGAGCAATCCCATGACTATCGCGTTAAAAACGAAGCGAAGTACATCTCGCACAAGTCTTGATTTAGGAAGACCTTCTTATTGTTTCATTGGTTTTCCCAAATTGTCAATAAAAGAGGTTTTTATGAGTCCAGTGACTTCGTTCTAGTTTGGTTTGCATCAAAAGGAGCAGTCCAATCACTAGTGCCTTCAAAACGATCTGTACATCTCACACAAGTCTTCATTTAGGAAGACCTTCTTATTATTTCATTAGTTCTCTTAGATTGTCAAAATATAGGTGATTATGAGTCCTATTACATCGTTTTAGTTGAAGATAGAATCAAAAGGAGCAATCCCGTCACTATCGCGTCCAAAACGATGCGTAGATCTCACACAAGTCTTCATTTAGGGAGACCTTCATATTGTTCCATTGGTTGTTTCAAATTTATAAAGAAAGAGGTGATTAAGAGTTGTATTACTTCGTTCTACTTTGATTAGCATTAAAAGGAGAAACCCATGACTATCACGTTCAAAACCATGCGTATATCTCACACAAGTCTTCATTTAGGGAGACCTTATTGTTTCATTGGTGTTCTAAAATTATCAAAGAAATAGGTGATTAGGAGTCCTATAACTTCGTTCTTGTTTGATTAGCATCAAAAGGAGCAATTCCATGACTATCGCGTTCAAAACCATGCATACATCTCACACATGTCTTCATTTAAGAAGACCTTCTTATTGTTTCATTCGTTCTCTAAAATTATCAAAGAAAGAGGTGATTAGGAGTTCTATTACTTCGTTCTAATATGATTAGCATCAAAAGGAGCAATCCCATGACTATCGAGTTAAAAACGATGCATAGTACATCTCACACAAGTCTTGATTTAGGAAGACCTCCTTATTATTTTATTGGTTTTCTCAAATTGCCAATGAAAGAGGTTTTTATGAGTCCAATGACTTCGTTCTAATTTGATTTGCATAAAAAGGAGCAGTCCAATCACTAGAGCCTTCAAAACGATCCGTACATCTCACACAAGTCTTCATTTAGGAAGACCTTCTTATTGTTTCATTTGTTCTCTCAAATTGTAAAAATATAGGAGATTATGAGTCCTATTACATCGTCCAAAACGATGCGTAGATCTCACACAAGTCATGATTTAGGGGAGAACTTCTTAATGTTTCATTGGTTCTCTCAAATTATCAAAGAAAGGGGTGATTATGAGTCCTATGACTTATTTTTATTTAGATTAGCATTAAATGGAGCAATCCTATCAATAGCGCCTTCAAAATGATCCGTGCATCTCACACAAGTCTTCATTTAGGGATACCTTCTTATTGTTTCATTAGTTCTCACAAATTGTCAAAATATAGGTGATTATGAGTCATATTACTTCGTTCTAGTTGAAATTAGCATCAAAAGGAGCAATCCAATCAATATCGCGTCCAAAACAATGCGTAGATCTCACACAAGCCTTCATTTAGGGAGACCTTCATATTGTTTAATTGGTTGTATCAAATTTACAAAGAAAGAGGTGATTAAGAGTTGTATTACTTCGTTCTACATTGATTAGAGTTAAAAGGAGAAACCCATGACTGTGGCGTTCAAAACCATGCGTACATCTCACACAAGTCTTCATTTAGGGAGACCTTATTGTTTCATTAGTGTTCTAAAATTGTCAAAGAAATACGTGATTAGGAGTCTTATAACTTCGTTCTTGTTTGATTAGCATCAAAAGGAGCAATTCCATGACTATCGCGTTCAAAAATATGCATACATCTCACACAAGTCTTCATTTAAGAAGACCTTCTTATTGTTTCATTGGTTCTCTAAAATTATCAAAGAACGAGGTGATTAGGAGTTCTATTACTTCGTTCTAATATGATTAGCATCAAAAGGAGCAATTCCATGACTATCGCGTTAAAAACGATGCGTTGTACATCTCGCACAAGTCTTGATTTAGGAAGACCTTCTTATTGTTTCATTGGTTTTCTCAAATTGTCAATAAAAGAGGTTTTTATGAGTCCAATGACTTCGTTCTAATTTGGTTTGCATCAAAAGGAGCAGTCCAATCACTAGTGCTTTCAAAACGATCTGTACATCTCTCACAAGTCTTCATTTAGGAAGACCTTCTTATTGTTTCATTAGTTCTCTCAAATTGTAAAAATATAGGTGATTATGAGTCCAATTACATCGTTCTAGTTGAAAATAGAATCAAAAGGAGCAATCCCATCACTATCGCGTCCAAAACGATGCGTAGATCTCACACAAGTCTTCATTTAGGGAGACCTTCATATTGTTCCATTGGTTGTTTCAAATTTACAAAGAAAAAGAGGTGATTAAGAGTTGTATTACTTCGTTCTACTTTGATTAGCTTCAAGAGGAGAAACCCATGACTATCACGTTCAAAACCATGCATACATCTCACACAAGTCTTCATTTAGGGAGACCTTATTATTATTTCATCGGTGCTCTAAAATTGTCAAAGAAAGAGGTGATTAGGAGTCCTATAACTTCGTTCTAGTTTGATTAACATCAAAAGGAGCAATCCCATGACTATCGCGTTCAAAACGATGCGTACATTTCACACAAATCTTTATTTAAATAGACTTTCTTATTGTTTCATTTGTTCTCTAAAATTATCAAAGAAAGAGATGATTATGAGTCCTATTACTTCGTTCTAATTTGATTAGCATCAAAAGGAACATTCCATGACTATCGCGTTAAAAATGATGTGTACATCTCACACAAGTCTTGATTTAGGGGAGAACTTATTAATGTTTCATTGGTTCCCTCAAATTATCAAAGAAAGAGGTGATTATGAGTCCTATGACTTCTTTCTATTTAGATTAGCATTAAATGGAGCAATCCTATCACTAGCGCCTTCAAAACGATCCGTACGTCTCACAGAAGTCTTCCTTTAGAGAGACCTTCTTATTATTTTATTAGTTCTCATAAATTATCAAAATATAGGAGATTGTGAGTCATATTACTTTGTTCTAGTTGAAATTAGCATCAAAAGGAGCAATCCAATCAATATCGCGTCCAAAACGATCCGTAGATCTCACAAAAGTCTTCATTTAGCGAAACCTTCATATTATTTCATTGGTTGTATCGTATTCACAAAGAAAGAGGTGATTAAAAGTTGTATTACTTCGTTCTACTTTGATTAGCGTTAAAAGGAGAAACCCATGACTGTGGCGTTCAAAACCATGCGTACATCTCACACAAGTCTTCATTTAGAGAGACCTTATTGTTTCATTGGTGTTCTAAAATTTTCAAATAAAGAGGTGATTAGGAGTCCTATAACTTCGTTCTTGTTTGATTAGCATCAAAAGGAGCAATTCCATGACTATCGCGTTCAAAACCATGTGTACATCTCACACAAGTCTTCATTTAAGGAGACCTTTTTATTGTTTCTTTGGTTCTCTAAAATTGTCAAAGAAAGAGGTGATAAGGAGTTCTATTACTTCGTTCTAATATGATTAGCATCAAAAGGAGCAATCCCATGACTATCGCGTTAAAAACGATGCGTATTACATCTCACACAAGTCTTGATTTAGGAAGACCTTATTGTTTCATTGGTTTTATCAAATTGTCAATGAAAGTGGTTTTTATGAGTCCTATGACTTCGTTCTAGTTTGATTTGCATCAAAAGGAGCAATCCTATCACTAGTGCCTTCAAAACGATCCGTACATCTCACACAAGTCTTCACTTAGGAAGACCTTCTTATTGTTTCATTAGTTCTGTCAAATTATAAAAATATAGGTGATTATGAGTCCAATTACATCATTCTAGTTGAAGATAGAATCAAAAGGAGCAATCCCATCACTATCACGTCGAAAACGATGCGTAGATCTCACACATGTCTTCATTTAGGGAGACCTTCATATTGTTCCATTGGTTGTTTCAAATTTACAAAGAAAGAGGTGATTAAGAGTTGTATTACTTCGTTCTACTTTGATTAGCGTCAAAAGGAGATACCCATGACTATTACGTTCAAAATCATGCGTACATCTCTCACAAGTCTTCATTTAGGGACACCTCCTTATAATTTCATTGGTGCTCTAAAATTGTCAAAGAAAGAGGTGATTAAGAGTCCTATAACTTCGTTCTAGTTTGATTAGCATCAAAAGAAGCAATCCCATGACTATCGTGTTCAAAACGATGCGTACATCTCACACAAGTCTTTATTTAAAGAGACTTTCTTATTGTTTCACTGGTTCTCTAAAATTATCAAAGAAAGAGATGATTATGAGTCCTATTACTTCGTTCTAATTTGATTAGCATCAAAAGGAGCATTCCATGACTATCGAGTTAAAAATGCGGTGTACATTTCACACAAGTCTTGATTTGGAGAGAACTTATTATAGTTTCATTGGTTCCCTCAAATTATCAGAGAAAGAGGTGATTATGAGTCCTATGATTTCTTTCTATTTAGATTAGCATTAAATGGAGCAATCCTATCACTAGCGCCTTCAAAACGATCCGTACATCACACACAAGTCTTCATTTAGGGAGACTTTCTTATTGTTTCATTAGTTCGAACAAATTGTCAAAATATAGGTGATTATGAGTCATATTACTTCGTCCTAGTTGAAATTAGCATCAAAAGGAGCAATCCAATCACTATCGCGACCAAAACGATGCAAAGATCTCACACAAGTCTTTATTTAGGGAGACCTTCATATTGCTTCATTGGTTGTATCATATTTACAAAGAAAGAGATGATTAAGAGTTGTATTACTTCGTTCTACTTTGATTAGCGTTAAAAGGAGAAACCCATGACTGTGGCTTTCAAAACCATGCGTACACCTCACACAAGTCTTCATTTAGGGAGACCTTATTGTTTCATTGGTGTTCTAAAATTGTCAAAGAAAGAGGTGATTAGGAGTTCTATAACTTCGTTCTTGTTTGATTAGCATCAAAAGGAGCAATTCCATGACTATCGCGTTCAAAAGCTTGCGCACATCTCACACAAGTCTTCATTTAAGGAGATTTTCTTATTGTTTAATTGGTTCTCTAAAATTGTCAGAGAAAGATGTGATTATGAGTTCTATTACTTCTTTCTAATATGATTAGCATCAAAAGGATCAATCCCATGACTATCGCGTTAAAAACGATGCGTAGTACATCTCACACAAGTCTTGATTTACGAAGACCTTCTTATTGCTTCATTTGTTTTCTCAAATTATCAATGAAAGAGGTTTTTATGAGTCCTATGACTTCGTTCTAGTTTGATTTGCATCAAAAAGAGCAATCCTATCACTAGTGCCTTCAATACGATCCGTACATCTCACATAATTCTTCATTTAGGAAGACCTTCTTATTGTTTCATTAGTTCTCTCAAATTATAAAAATATAGGTGATTATGAGTCCTATTACATCGTTCTAGTTGAAGATAGAATCAAAAGGAGCAATCCCATCACTATCGCGTTCAAAACGATGCGTACATCTCACACAAGTCTTTATTTAAAGAGACTTTCTTATTATTTCATTGGTTCTCTAAAATTTGATAAGAAAGAGATGATTATGAGTCCTATTACTTCGTTCTAATTTGATTAGCATCAAAAGGAGCATTCCATGACTATCACGTTAAAAACGATGTGTACATCTCACACAAGTCTTGATTTAGGGGAGAACTTCTTATTGTTTCATTGGTTCCCTCAAATTGTCAAAGACAGATGTGATTATGAGTCCTATGACTTTTTTTTATTTAGATTAGCATTAAATGGAGTAATCCTATCAGTAACGCCTTCAAAACGATCCGTACATCTCACACAAGTCTTAATTTAGGAAGACCTTCATATTCTTTCATTAGTTCTCACAAATTGTCAAAATATAGGTGATTATGTGTCATATTACTTCGTTCTAGTTGAAATTAGCATCAAAAGGAGCAATCTAATCAATATCGCATCCAAAACGATGCGTAGATCTCACACAAGTCTTCATTTATGGAGACCTTCATTTTGTTTCATTGGTTGTATCAAATTTACAAAGAAAGATGTGATTAAGAGTTGTATTACTTCGTTCTGCTTTGATTAGCGTTAAAAGGAGAAACCCATGACTGTGGCGTTCAAAACCATGCATACATCTCACACAAGTCTTCATTTAGGGAAACCATATTGTTTCATTGGTGTTCTAAAATTGTCAAAGAAAGAGGTTGATTAGGAGTCCTATAACTTCGTTTTTTTTTGATAATGTGGAGTTTCCCAACCGCAGTCGGACTAAGTCTCCCAACCCCGGACCAGGCTTTCGCACAGGCTCGGCCTAAGACATGGCTCAGCCTTGAAAAGTGCTATCCGTGGCCACACGGACCAGTTTTTAATTGGCCCTCACACTTGTTGCATGCGGGATTCGATCCCAGGATGCCCGGGTTTACGGTTTACCCCAAGTCGAAGCTTACCGCTGCGCCAAGTGCTGTGATTATCCTATAACTTTGTTCTTGTTTGATTAGCATTAAAAGGAGCAATTCCTTGACTATCGCGTTCAAAACCATGCGTACATCTCACACAAGTATTCATTTAAGGAGACCTTCTTATTGTTTCATTGGTTATCTAAAATTATCAAAGAAAGAGGTGATAAGGAGGTCTATTACTTCTTTCTAATATGATTAGCATCAAAAGGAGCAATCCCATGACTATCGCGTTAAAAACGATGTGTAGTACATCTCACAGAAGTTTTGATTTAGGAAGACCTTCTCATTGTTTTATTGATTTTCTCAAATTGTCAATGGAAGTGGTTTTTATGAGTCCTATGACTTCGTTCTAGTTTGATTTGCATCAAAAGGAGCAATCTTATCACTAGTGTCTTCAAAACGATCCGTACATCTCACACAAGTCTTCATTTAGGAAGACCTTCTTATTGTTTCACTAGTTCTCTCAAATTATAAAAATATAGGTGATTATGAGTCCTATTACATCGTTCTAGTTGAAGATAGAATGAAAAGGAGCAATCCCGTCACTATCGCGTCCAAAACGATGCGTAGATCTCACACAAATCTTCATTTAGAGAGACCTTCATATTGTTCCATTGGTTGTTTCAAATTTACAAAGAAATAGGTGATTAAGTTGTATTACTTCGTTCTACTTTGATTAGCGTCAAAAGGAGAAACCCATGACTATCACGTTCAAAACCATGCGTACATCCTCACACAAGTCTTCATTTAGGGAGACCTTCTTATTATTTCATTGGTGTTATAAAATTGTCGAAGAAAGAGGTGATTAGGAGTTCTATAACTTCGTTCTAGTTTGATTAGCATCAAAAGGAGCAATCCCATGACTATCGCGTTCAAAACGATGCGTACATCTCACACAAGTCTTTATTTAAAGAGACTTTCTTATTGTTTCACTGGTTCTCTAAAATTATCAAAGAAAGAGATGATTATGAGTCCTATTACTTCGTTCTAATTTGATTAGCATCAAAAGGAGCATTCCATGACTATCGAGTTAAAAATGCGGTGTACATTTCACACAAGTCTTGATTTGGAGAGAACTTATTATAGTTTCATTGGTTCCCTCAAATTATCAGAGAAAGAGGTGATTATGAGTCCTATGATTTCTTTCTATTTAGATTAGCATTAAATGGAGCAATCCTATCACTAGCGCTTTCAAAACGATCCGTACATCTCACAGAAGTCTTCATTTAGGGAGACCTTCTTATTGTTTTATTAGTTCTCATAAATTATCAAAATATAGGAGATTATGAGTCATATTACTTTGTTCTAGTTAAAATTAGCATCAAAAGGAGCAATCCAATCAATATCGCGTCCAAAACGATCCGTAGATCTCACAGAAGTCTTCATTTAGGGAAACCATCATATTGTTTCATTGGTTGTATCAAATTTACAAAGAAAGAGGTGATTAAAGTTGTATTACTTCGTTCTACTTTGATTAGCATTAAAAGGAGAAACCCATGACTACGGCGTTCAAAACCATGCGTACATCTCACACAAGTCTTCATTTAGGGAGACCTTATTGTTTCATTGGTGTTCCAAAATTGTCGAATAAAGAGGTGATTAGGAGTCCTATAACTTCGTTCTTGTTTGATTAGCATCAAAAGGAGCAATTCCATGACTATCGCATTCAAAACCATGCCTACATCTCACACAAGTCTTCATTTAAGGAGAACTTCTTATTGTTTCATTGGTTCTCTCAAATTGTCAAAGAAAGAGGTGATAAGGAGTTCTATTACTTCGTTCTAATATGATTAGCATCAAAAGGAGCAATCCCATGACTATCGCGTTAAAAACGATGCGTAGTACATCTCACACAAGTCTTGATTTAGGAAGACCTTATTGTTTCATTGGTTTTCTCAAATTGTAAATGAAAGTGGTTTTTCTGAGTCCTATGACTTCGTTCTAGTTTGATTTGCATCAAAAGGAGCAATCCTATCACTAGTGCCATAAAAACGATCAGTACATCTCACACATGTCTTCATTTAGGAAGACCTTGTTATTGTTTCATTAGTTCTTTAAAATTATAAAAATATAGGTGATTATGAGTCCTATTATTTCGTTCTAGTTGAAATTAGAATCAAAAGGAGCAATCCCATCACTATAGCGTCCAAAACGATGCGTAGATCTACACAAGTCTTCTTCATTTAGGGAGACCTTCATATTGTTCCATTGGTTGTTTCAAATTTACAAAGAAAGAGGTGATTAAGAGTTGTATTACTTCGTTCTACTTTGATTAGCGTCAAAAGAAGAAACCCATGACTATCACGTTCAAAACCATGCGTACATCTCACACAAGTCTTTATTTAGGGAGACCTTCTTATTATTTCATTGGTGCCCTAAAATTATCAAAGAAAGAGGTGATTAGGAGTCCTATAACTTCGTTCTAATTTGTTTAGCATCAAAAGGAGCAATCCCATGACTATCGCTTTCAAAACGATGCGTACATCTCACACAAGTCTTTATTTAAAAAGACTTTCTTATTGTTTCATTGGTTTTCTAAAATTATCAAAGAAAGAGATGATTATGGGTCCTATTACTTGGTTCTAATTAGATTTGCATCAAAAGGAGTATTCCATGACTATCGAGTTAAAAATGATGTGTACATCTCACACAAGTCTTGATTTGGGGAGAACTTATTATTGTTTCATTGGTTCCCTCAAATTATCAGAGAAAGAGGTGATTATGAGTCCAATGACTTCTTTCTATTTAGATTAGCATTAAATGGAGCAATCCTATCACTAGCGCCTTCAAAACGATCCGTACGTTACACAAGTCATATTACTTCGTCCTAGTTGAAATTAGCATCAAAAGGAGCAATCCAATCAATATTGCGTCCAAAACGATGCGTAGATCTCACACAAGTCTTCATTTAGGGAGACCTTCATATTGCTTCATTGGTTGTATCATATTTACAAAGAAAGAGATGATTAAGAGTTGTATTACTTCGTTCTACTTTGATTAGCGTTAAAAGGAGAAACCCATGACTGTGGCTTTCAAAACCATGCGTACACCTCACACAAGTCTTCATTTAGGGAGACCTTATTGTTTCATTGGTGTTCTAAAATTGTCAAATAAATAGGTGATTAGGAGTCCTATAACTTCGTTCTTGTTTGATTTGCATCAAAAGGAGCAATTCCATGACTATCGCGTTCAAAACCATGCGTACATCTCACACAAGTCTTCATTTAAGGAGACCTTCTTATTGTTTCATTGGTTCTCTCAAATTGTCAAAGAAATAGGTGATAAGGATTTCTATTACTTCGTTCTAATATGATTAGCATCAAAATGAGCAATCCCATGACTATCGCGTTAAAAACGATGCGTAGTACATCTCACACAAGTCTTGATTTAGGAAAACCTTTTGTTTCATTGGTTTTCTCAAATTGTCAATGAAAGTGGTTTTTATGAGTTCTATGACTTCGTTCTAGTCTGATTTGTATCAAAAGGAGCAATCCTATCACTAGTGCCTTCAAAACGATCCGTACATCTCACACAAGTCTTCATTTAGGAAGACCTTCTTATTGTTTCATTAGTTCTCTCAAATTATAAAAATATAGGTGATTATGAGTATTATTACATCGTTCTAGTTGAAGATAGAATCAAAAGGAGCTATCCCATCACTATCGCATCCAAAATGATGGGTAGATCTCACGCAAGTCTTCATTTAGGAGACCTTCATATTGTTCCATTGGTTGTTTCAAATTTACAAAGAAAGAGGTGATTAAGAGTTGTATTACTTCGTTCTACTTTGATTAGCGTCAAAAGGAGAAACCCATGACTATTACGTTCAAAACCATGCGTGCAACTCACACAAGTCTTCATTTAGGGAGACCTTCTTATAATTTCATTGGGGCTCTAAAATTGTCAAAGAAAGAGGTGATTAGGAGTCCTATAACTTCGTTCTAGTTTGATTAGCATCAAAAGAAGCAACCCCATGACTATCGCGTTCAAAATGATGCGTACATCTCACACAAGTCTTTATTTAAAGAGACTTTCTTATTGTTTCACTAGTTCTCTAAAATTATCAAAGAAAGAGATGATTATGAGTCCTATTACTTCGTTCTAATTTGATTAGCATCAAAAGGAGCATTCCATGACTATCGAGTTAAAAATGCGGTGTACATTTCACACAAGTCTTGATTTGGAGAGAACTTATTATAGTTTCATTGGTTCCCTCAAATTATCAGAGAAAGAGGTGATTATGAGTCCTATGATTTCTTTCTATTTAGATTAGCATTAAATGGAGCAATCCTATCACTAGCGCCTTCAAAACGATCCGTACATCACACAAGTCTTCATTTAGGGAGACTTTCTTATTGTTTCATTAGTTCTCACAAATTGTCAAAATATAGGTGATTATGAGTCATATTACTTCGTCCTAGTTGAAATTAGCATCAAAAGGAGCAATCTAATCAATATCGCGTCCAAAACGATGCGTAGATCTCACACAAGTCTTCATTTAGGGAGACCTTCATATTGCTTCATTGGTTGTATCATATTTACAAAGAAAGAGATGATTAAGAGTTGTATTACTTCGTTCTACTTTGATTAGCGTTAAAAGGAGAAACCCATGACTGTGGCTTTCAAAACCATTCGTACACCTCACACAAGTCTTCATTTAGGGAGACCTTATTGTTTCATTGGTGTTCTAAAATTGTCAAAGAAAGAGGTGATTAGGAGTCCTATAGCTTCGTTCTTGTTTGATTAGCATCAAAAGGAGCAATTCCATGACTATCGCGTTCAAAACCTTACGCACATCTCACACAAGTCTTCATTTAAGGAGATTTTCTTATTGTTTCATTGGTTCTCTAAAATTGTCAGAGAAAGATGTGATTATGAGTTCTATTACTTCTTTCTAATATGATTAGCATCGAAAGGATCAATCCCATGACTATCGCGTTAAAAACGATGCGTAGTACATCTCACACAAGTCTTGATTTACGAAGACCTTCTTATTACTTCATTTGTTTTCTCAAATTGTTAATGAAAGAGGTTTTTATGAGTCCTATGACTTCGTTCTAGTTTGATTTGCATCAAAAGCAACAATCCTATCACTAGTGCCTTCAATACGATCCGTACATCTCACATAATTCTTCATTTAGGAAGACCTTCTTATTGTTTCATTAGTTCTCTCAAATTGTAAAAATATAGGTGATTATGAGTCCTATTACATCGTTCTAGTTGAAGATAGAATCAAAAGGAGCAATCCCATTACTATCGCGTTCAAAACGATGCGTACATCTCACACAAGTCTTTATTTAAAGAGACTTTCTTATTATTTCATTGGTTCTCTAAAATTTGATAAGAAAGAGATGATTATGAGTCCTATTACTTCGTTCTAATTTGATTAGCATCAAAAGGAGCATTCCATGACTATCGCGTTAAAAACGATGTGTACATCTCACACAAGTCTTAATTTAGGGGAGAACTTCTTATTGTTTCATGGTTCCCTCAAATTATCAAAGACAGAGGTGATTATGAGTCCTATGACTTCTTTTTATTTAGATTAGCATTAAATGGAGCAATCCTATCACTAACGCCTTCAAAGCGATCCGTACATCTCACATAAGTCTTCATTTAGGGAGACATTCATATTTTTTTTTTGCTAAATTTAGACTGAATTAAATAAAAAAAAGTTGGATTACACAACCTCATGGGAGAAAACCCAATCAGAAATAGCGAAGACATCATAGGACATGCCCTATGCTGTTAAAACTATAAAAGATAACAAGGCGAATGCCCAACAAATCAGACAAGTCAGAAGTGCCAAAGCCGACAACAAGATAAATACACCACAAAAGCAAAAAGCAAAAAAGCAAAATCCCAGTGGCAGCAGACTGCATGAAGATAGACTGCAGCAGACCTACCAAAGCCAACAAACAAAGAACCACAATGATAACCCAAAAAACCAAGACAGGAACTGAATCCTATGGCCAAACAAGCATCTAGCCGACCCCAACTGCCAGGGCTGGACCAAAACCAAGGAGAGAAAAAAGAAAAATCAGCCACAAGAGACATAAAATCCTAACAGACAACAAAGGCCAACAAAAAGGCCAAACTCCAAAACCTGCCAAACGCCAAAACCAGCCATGCAACAGAAACCAACTGGACAAAATCCAAAGAGGCCTGTAATCAACATCCATAAAAGGAAGCAGACCAAGACTAGCCAGGCAACATAACCCCCAGACACAGCAGCAGGCCAAAGCATCAAAACCCAGCAAGCCATAGCAACCCAGCAAACATGCACTGGATAACAGATTGCAGTAGCAAAAAACTTGATGAGGCAGCAAACTGCAGCAAAATCCCCATCAGCAGTAGCAAAATCCCCAACATCCGCAGCAAACTGCAGAAAACTGCAAAAACAATGTAGCAAACTGCAGCAGACCACAAGAGAAATCCAGCAGCTACCAGCAGCAATGGTGCATGAAGAGGCCCAACAAAGACCTTATAACCCGAGTGCCAGCACCAGACAACATCGGGCTGACCACATACTAGCAGCAACAAACCAGCTGGAAGGCAGCAACAGGCGCAATAAACAAGCACGCAAACCAACCAGCAAGGAACAAAGACCAACATCAAAAGGGCCCAAAACTGGGAACCATGAATAAGCAAAGGAGCCCAAGATGGACGGCCCACCCAACCCAAACAGACAAGAGTCAGTGAGCCCAAGGCGGAAGCCCTTTCCATAACAACAACCCCAAGCCAACCGACCCAAGAAGCAAAGAGAAGAAGCAGGGACCAGCCCCAAGCAGCATCCGAAAACAAGCAGCAAAACCAAACAGTAGAACCCAAACATAAACCCAGCAGCAAAGAAATCGGGCAGCCATCCACTAGAGAAAGCATCAGACCTCCCAGCTCATATCAAGCATAGAAATTTTAAATCCAAATCCAGCCCTACAGATCAGCGTCAGACCAGTAGTAATGGTTACAGAAGTAACCATTTACAGTAGTACTGATTTGTATGAGATGCTTTAATAAAACGAGAGGATGAGGACAACCTTGATTTAACAATATTGATAATATCCCTAGCAACACAGGAAGAGAGGGGAAGCTTGTCCGAGTGTATCTTTCCATTTCTAGCTTCCCAAACCTTGTAGAAGGTAGCAGCAAAGGTAAGATAAAGAATGAGTTTTGTCAAACTTCTACCTTGGAAAGAAATGATGAAGGAAGTAAGCCAAATCCAGTCCTTGGGAACATTAGACCAGTCACCAAGCTCCAAGGCCTGCTGCAAAATGGATGAAGAGAAAGAGCATTCAAAAAATAAGTGATCAAAGCTTTCCTCATGTCTCTGACAAAAAGGGCAAGGGGAAATTCTTCCTGAGGAGTAATGCCTAGTAATATCATTAGTGGGAAGCTTTTTAAGGAATCCCATCCATAGGATAAAGGAAAATCGAGGGACGTGAAGCTTATGCCAAACAATTTTGTGCCAATTCGGAGTAGACTGTCTGGATCGGACAGAACCCTAGATATGCCGAGCTTTGATACGCACTATAGAGGAACCATTCCATTCAATTCTGTCGGGAGAGAAGGGGCGGAAAGGCTGAGTTTCAATAAGTCTCTTAAGTTCAATCATCTCATGGTGGAAGCTCAAGGGAAGAGTCCAAGAGGAATCAATAATGATATCCGCCACCTTTGCCATAGGAGAGAGTCCAGAATTTGCAAGCAAGGTTTGACTGGGGTAAATGGGGTTGCCATTAATCCAGGGGTCAAACCAAAAACTAGTGTTGGACCCATTACCCACATGATAAGAAATTAAGGTTCTAGCAAGTGGCCTCAACTTGAGGACCTGTCTCCATATCCAGGAACAATCAGAAGGGGCCAGATAGTTCCATAAATTTCTCCCTTTCAAGACAGTGGTATTAACCCAAGAAGCCCATAAGGAGGGCGAATCAGCCCGGATGATATCAATTAAATGCATCAAAATCAGAGAATTGTTCCAATCAATGATACTTTTGATTCCTAGACCCCCTTCCGAAACTGGGTGGCAAAGCTTTTGCCAAGCGACACGAGAGCCAGCTTTACCCAGGGAAGGACCTTTCCATAGGAACCGGCAGAGGATGGATTGAATAGCCCTAGACACAGCTTTGGGGAAAATGAAATGGTTGCTCCAAAAAGACTGGATGGAGAATAAGACATATTTGATAAGCTGAAGACGTCCAGAGTATGCTAAGGAAATAGAAGTCCAAGATGGTACTCTGGAGGTGATTCGGTGGATAAGTGGAACACAATCCGCGAAAGAAAGCTTAGAGGAGATAAGAGGAACCCCCAGGAATTTGACAGGAAGGGTGCCCACTTGGAACCCAAGTAAAGATAGAATATCTGTGGAGGTTCTTTGGTCAGTATTGGCAAGAAAGCATTGACTTTTGTAGACATTTGGAAGGAGGCCAGAAAAGAGAGAGAAAGATTGGATGCAAGAGTTGATGATGTTAACAGAATTTACATTGGCATGGCAAACCACCATGATGTCATCCGCAAAGAAAAGATGGGTTAAGTTATAATCTTTAGTTCTCCAATGAAATTTGAAATCCGGGAGCAAGACATCTTTCGAGATCTTAGAGGAGAGCATTTCCATGACTAGCACAAATAGGTAAGGGGATAGGGGGTCGCCTTGTCTTAAACCGCTCTCACTTCCAAAATAACCCGCAAGGGAACCATTGACCTTAATAGAGAACATAGCTGTGGAGATACATGCTCGAATCCAGCTAATGAAGATGGGAGGAAAGTGAAAACGATGCAGAGAAGAGAGGAGAAAATCCCAATTAACTGTATCAAAAGCCTTTCTAAGATCAATTTTAAGGGCACACCGAGGAGAGCCAGAGGAACGATGATAATTCCTAAGGAGGTCTTGAGCAAGAAGGATATTATCACTGATACTCCTCCCCTTGATGAACACAGACTGGGACTTGCCAATAACAGTGGGCAAAACAGTCTTAAGCCTGGACGCAAGAATCTTTGAAATGCACTTATAGATAGTGTTGCAATAAGAAATGGGTCGGAAGTCAGACATTGCAGATGGGGTTGCACATTTAGGAATGAGGGCGATGGCCGTAGAGTTAATACCCTTAGGCATATAACTTGTTGCGAAAAAGTGTTTAACAACATTTGAGAAATCATTACCCACAATGGCCCAACAGTGAGTGAAGAAATTCACATTAAACCCATCCGGGCCAGGGCTTTTATTCTTCTTCATGGAATTTAAGGTGGAGAGAATTTCCTCATCAATGATAGGGGCAATGAAAAGACCAGCCTGGCCCGGACTAATAACTTTATCAGGAGAACCATCCCAATCCTGTTGCAAAATATTGTCAGACTCTGGGTTAAACAAATCCTGGAAGTACTTAGTGGCAACCGATTCCACCGCCTGCTGTCCATGAACAAGAACTCCATCACCATTTAGGATGGACAGGATCTTATTAGAATTCCATCTGCTCTTGACCATGTTGAAAAAGAACTTAGAATTACGATCCCCCAATGCCAGCCAATTAACCCTAGACTTTTGTTGCAGAAGAGTTTCCTCCACTTCAAGAGCTTGCCAAAGCGAATGAAGGTAGAGTTTTTTAGATTCAAAGAGAGCTAAATCCCTAGGCCTTTCCTGAAGAAGGGTTTGAGTACTGTGAAGAGCATCTGTGGCTATTTTAACCGAAGAGGTAACATTGCCAGAAATTCTGTTTAGAGAGATAAGGGCCCTCTTTGTCATTTTCAGCTTTTCAGAGAAAATACGGAAGGGATTTCCAAGCACGGGACGACTCCAGATGTCAGCAACACATTCAAGGAACCCATCAATTTTAGTCAAATGATTAAAAAACTGAAATGGTTTCCTTGAGGAGACAAGGTGGGAGCCAGTGTTGAGAATAACTGGAGAATGGTCTGAGATACCTCTTGGCCCTAAGGTGACCTGAGCATTTGGAAAGGAGGAGAACCATACCTCGTTTCCGATAGCCCTGTCCATCTTTCTGAGGATGGGATGCTCAACTTGATTATTCCACCAGGTGAAAAGGGGGCCAACACCACGGATGTCCTCAGCTCTGGTGTTCCAAACAGTCACGGAGATCCTCCATACCACAGTTCCACGAATCATTGGCCCTGTCAGACTCGGCCAGGTCTCTGATGGCATTAAAGTCTCCCAAAATACACCAACAGTTATTAGAATTAAGCAAAATTAAGGAGTTCCATAAGTCTCGTCTCTCCACAATTGAGTTCAGTCCATAGACAATAGAGACAAAAAACTATTAGAGTTACTATTGAGATGCTTGACTTTACAATGAATAAGTTGGGAGGAAACAAAAAGGAAATCCACATTCCATATGATGGGATTCCATCCAACCCAAATGCGACCATTAGCATGGTGGTCATAGTTACAACCCCAGTTCCAGTTCCTACAGACAGAGTTTGAGATTCTGGAAAAATTATGTTCCTTGACTCTAGTTTCAAGCAGCCCAACAAAAGAAATATTATTGTCAGAAATCATTTGACGAACATAAGCCTGCTTCGGCTTCTTATTAAGACCTCTGACATTATATGTAGCTAGCATAAACTAGTTGGGGCAGAAGAGACTCCAAGGCCTTTGAGTCTCTTTTTAGCCTCCTTGGAGAGTTCCTTCCCAGCTTTAGCCTTCAGGAGAAAATCCTTACCGTCTTTCTCATCAACCAGCTTGATCTTGTCCACAATAGGATTGTGGGCAATAGGGGATTCAGAATCAGAAAAAGCTCGTAGACCCGACGAAGAACCTGCTAGTGGGGAAAATGGGTTAGTTTCCTTCCCAGGAGAGGAAAATGAGTCAGCCCTAGCTGGTGGTTTTGCCCCTTTTGAGACAGTGACCCACACCGAACTACCCAGTTCCAGAGTACCAGAAGGACTTACAACCGCAACACCAGTAGACAAAATAGGCAAGGGGTCCGGGACATGGGTTTCTGTAGCTGCGTCAGGTAGAAAAACCTTGGGAATCCACTGGAAATTAGATTTTGGACATTTCAAGGAAGAGTGGCCAAAAACATTACAAGCCTGGCATGAGGAGAGGTCTGCTCTGATAATTAACAGCAACAGGGAGCACCACTTCCTCAAGTGAATCCTCATTAAAGACAACAACTTTGATGGAGCTCGGGAAAGAAAAGCTAGCATCAATCTCAATACAAACTCTAGCAAAACTCATAGGGTCCAATTTTGCAGTCATTTCATCAGCAAAAAGAGGTTTTCCAATATTGCTAGCAATGTAGTTTATACCTTCAGCAGACCAGTAAGGGAAAGGAACTTTGCTTAATTTAACCCAGATGGGAACTTTTGAGCACTCAGACTTTGATATTTCAACCCTTGCCTTCCAAGGCTGAAGAATAATAACTTTGGAAGTAAAGTGCCAAGGGCCTGATGCCAGAACATTGTCCCTATCCGAGACGGTTTTGAACTTAAAGATGTAGTAGCCCTTTTCATGGAGAAAAACTTTTTGGAGCCCAAGGTTCCCCCAATACGATGTGCTATAGGCTCCACTACCTTATAAGGTAACTTTGAATGGAGAAAGTATCCAACAAGACTAGAAGACCACATTTTGTTCCCTCTTAAGAGGGCTTCCACCGGAGGTTTCACAATGATACTGCCATCTTCCGAGACAGGAGAAGGAGTGAAGAAGGATAAGTCCAGAGATTTTGAGGTATTAGAAGAGACTATATCACACCAAGATTTAGAGATGCCGGCAGCAGGCCTTGGAATCTCTCCTTCTTCCAAGGGGGGGTATAGTTGGGCCTACCAAAGCCAGGGCCAGAGCCAGGGCACGGGCCGGACGAAGGGCTAACCCGAAAAGGAGGGGAACCTGGCAGTAGCTGACCTATAGGGTCAAGTAGAGAAGGGGGTTTAGAAGTCTCACCAACACAATACGTGGGAATAAGAGAGCTGCCAGACGCCGGAAGAGGGGAGGCAGCCTTAGAGGAACCATTTCCAAACACAGGACAATTATCAAACACTTTGCGTGCATTTGCTATGGCAGCAAAGGTTCCAATTGTGGGTACGTCGTTTACATCTGCCAAAGGAAGGCCAAGAGCAGATAAATAAGCCATAAGCTTAGCATTCTTTTTCCTTTCGGCAAGAGCTTCTTCTCGATCATTCCTAGAGAAGTACTGGGCTGCTCTAAAAATCTCTTGAGCAACCGAAGGAGACACCGGACCGAGATTATCCCCCAAGGGGACCTCAGAAGTAGTAGATTCATCCGAACTGAAGGACACAAAATGGGGATTAGCCACCGATTCACCCATTTCGACGGAAGTAATGGGGGAGTTTGGTTTGGAAACCCCATACTCGGCAAATAAGTCACGAGACTGGGAGCTCTCAGAGTTCCCGGCGGAAAGGTGTTGGTGGTCAACCATGGGACCAGAACAAAAGGATGGCAAGCCAGAGCAGAAAAGAAAACCCAGATGCTACGAGGGGGAAGAAAAGGGGATGGCGAGAAGACAGGAGAAAACAGAAGGGGAAAGGGAAGGAAAAAGGAGCAACGAAAAAATTGGGTGAGGAGGGTCAAAGGAGGAAAGGAGGTGGACAGTACCCCAAAAAGGAAAGTCAAAGGCACAAACGGGTGATTATGAGTCATATTAGGTGATTTAGTTCTCACAAATTGTCAAAATATAGGTGATTATAAGTCATATTACTTCGTTCTAGTTGAAATTAGCATCAAAAGGAGCAATCCAATCAATATCGCGTCGAAAATGATGCGTAGATCTCACACAAGTCTTCATTTATGGAGACCTTCATTTTGTTTCATTGGTTGTATCAAATTTACAAAGAAAGAGGTGATTAAGAGTTGTATTACTTCGTTCTACTTTGATTAGCGTTAAAAGGAGAAACCCATGACTATGGCGTTCAAAACCATGCGTACATCTCACACAAGTCTTCATTTAGGGAAACCATATTGTTTCATTGGTGTTCTAAAATTGTCCAAGAAAGAGATTGATTAGGAGTCCTATAACTTCGTTTTTTTTTTGATAATGTGGAGTTTCCCAACCGCAGTCGGACTAAGCCTACCACCCCGGACCAGGCTTTCGCACAGGCTCGGCCTAAGAAATGGCTCAGCCCTGAAACGTGCTATCCGTGGCCACACGGACCAGTTTTTAATTGGCCCTCACACTTGTTGCAGGCGGGAATCGATCCCAGGATGCCCGGGTTTACGGTTCACCCCAAGTCGAAGCTTACCACTACGCCAAGTGCTGTGGTTATCCTATAACTTCGTTCTTGTTTGATTAGCATCAAAAGAAGCAATTCCTTGACTATCGCGTTCAAAACCATGCGTACATCTCACACAAGTATTCATTTAAGGAGACCGTCTTATTGTTTCATTGGTTATCTAAAATTATCAAAGAAAGAGGTGATAAGAAGGTCTATTACTTCTTTCTAATATGGTTAGCATCAAAAAGAGCAATCCCATGACTATCGCGTTAAAAACGATCATCTCACAGAAGTTTTGATTTAGAAAGACCTTCTCATTGTTTTATTGGTTTTCTCAAATTATCAATGAAAGTGCTTTTTATGAGTCCTATGACTTCGTTCTAGTTTGATTTGCATCAAAAGGAGCAATCTTATCACTAGTGTCTTCAAAACTGATCCGTACATCTCACACAAGTCTTCATTTAGGAAGACCTTCTTATTGCTTCATTAGTTCTCTCAAATTATAAAAATATAGGTGATTATGAGTCCTATTACATCGTTCTAGTTGAAGATAGAATCAAAAGGAGCAATCCCATCACTATCGCGTCCAAAACGATGCGTCGATCTCACACAAGTCTTTATTTAGAGAGACCTTCATATTGTTCCATTGGTTGTTTCAAATTTACAAAGAAATAGGTGATTAAGTTGTATTACTTCGTTCTACTTTGATTAGTGTCAAAAGGAGAAACCCATAACTATCACGTTCAAAACCATGTGTACATCTCACACAAGTCTTCATTTAGGGAGACCTTCTTATTATTTCATTGGTGTTATAAAATTGCCGAAGAAAGAGGTGATTAGGAGTTCTATAACTTCGTTCTAGTTTGATTAGCATCAAAAGGAGCAATCCCATGACTATCGCGTTCAAAACGATGCGTACATCTCACACAAGTCTTTATTTAAAGAGATTTTCTTATTGTTTCATTGCTTTTCTAAAATTATCAAAGAAAGAGATGATTATGAGTCTTATTAGTTCGTTCTAATTTGATTAGCATCCAAAGGAGCATTCCAGGACTATCGCGTTAAAAACGATGTTTACATCTCACACAAGTCTTGATTTAGGGGAGAACTTATTAATGTTTCATTGGTTCCCTCAAATTATCAAAGAAAGAGGTGATTATTAGTCCTATGACTTCTTTCTATTTAGATTAGTATTAAATGGAGCAATCCAATCACTAGCGGCTTCAAAACGATCCGTACATCTCACAAAAGTCTTCATTTAGGGAGACCTTCATATTGTTTCATTAATTCTCACAAATTATCAAAATATAGGCGATTATGAGTCATATTACTTCGTTCTAGTTGAAATTAGCATCAAAAGAAGCAATTCAATCAATATCGCGTCCAAAACGATACGTAGATCTCACACAAGTCTTCATTTAGACCTTCATATTGTTTCATTGGTTGTATCAAATTTTCAAAGAAAGAGGTGATTAAGAGTTGTATTACTTCGTTCTACTTTGATTAGCATTAAAAAGAGAAACCCACGACTGTGGCATTCAAAACCATTTGTATATCTCGCACAAGTCTTCATTTAGGGTGACCTTATTGTTTCATTGGTGTTCTGAAATTGTCAAAGAAAGAGGTGATTAGGAGTCCTATAACTTCGTTCTTGTTTGATTATCATCAAAAGGAGCAATTCCTTGACTACCGCGTTCAAAACTATGCGTACATCTCACACAAGTCTTCATTTAAGGAGACCTTCTTATTGTTTCATTGGTTCTCTAAAATTGTCAAAGAAAGAGGTGATAAGGAGTTCTATTACTTCTTTCTAATATGATTAGCATCAAAAGGAGCAATCCCATGACTATCGCGTTTTAAACGATGGGTAGTAATCTCACACAAGTCTTGATTTAGGAAGACCTTCTTATTACTTCATTTGTTTTGTCAAATTGTCAATGAAAGAGGTTTTTATGAGTCCTATGACTTCGTTCTAGTTTGATTTGCATCAAAACTATAACTAGTGCCTTCAAAATGATCCGTACATCTCACACAATTCTTCATTTAGAAAGACCTTATTGTTTCATTAGTTCTCTCAAATTGTAAAAATATAATTGATTATAAGTCCTATTACTTCGTTCTAGTTGAAATTAGAATCAAAATAAGCAATCCCATCACTATCGCGTCCAAAACGATGCGTAGATCTCACACAAATCTTCATTTAGGGAGACCTTCATATTGTTCCATTGGTTGTTTCAAATTTACAAAGAAAGAGGTGATTAAGAGTTGTATTACTTCGTTCTACTTTGATTAGCGTCAAAAGGAGAAATCCATGACTATCACGTTCAAAACCATGCGTACGTCTCACATAAGTCTTCATTTAGGGAGACCTTCTTATTATTTCCTTGGTGCTCTAAAGTTGTCAAAGAAAGAGGTGATTAGGAGTCCTATAACTTCGTTCTAGTTTGATTAGCATCAAAAGGAGCAATCCCATGACTATCGCGTTCAAAACGATGCGTACATCTCATACAAGTCTTTATTTAAAGAAACTTTCTTATTGTGTCATTGGTTCTCCAAAATTTGAGAAGAAAGAGATGATTATGAGTTCTATTACTTCGTTCTAATTTTATTAGCATGAAAAGGAGCATTCTATGACTATCGCGTTAAAAACGATGTATACATCTCACACAAGTCTTGATTTAGGGGAGAACTTCTTATTGTTTCATTGGTTCCTTCAAATTATCAAATAAAGAGGTGATTATGAGTCCTATGACTTCTTTCTATTTAGATTAGCATTAAATAGTGCAATCCTATCACTAGCGCCTTCAAAACGATCCGTACATCTCACACAAGTCTTCATTTAGGGAGACCTTCATATTGTTTCATTAGTTCTCACAAATTGTCCAAATATAGGTGATTATGAGTCATATTACTTTGTTCTAGTTGAAATTAGCATCATAAGGAGCAATCAAATCAATATCGTGTACAAAACGATGCGTAGATCTCACACAAGTCTTCATTTAGGGAGACCTTCATATTGTTTCATTGGTTGTATCAAATTTACAAAGAAAGAGGTGATTAAGAGTTGTATTACTTCGTTCTACTTTGATTAGCGTTAAAAGGAACCCATGACTGTGGCGTTCAAAACCTTGCGTACATCTCACACAAGTCTTCATTTAGGAAAACCATATTGTTTCATTAGTGTTCTAAAATTGTCAAATAAAGAGGTGATTAGGAGTCCTATAACTTCGTTCTTGTTTGATTAGCATGAAAAGGAGCAATTCCTTGACTATCGAGTTCAAAACCATGCGTACATCTCACAAAAGTATTCATTTAAGGAGACCTTCTTATTGTTTCATTGGTTATCTAAAATTATCAAAGAAAGAGGTGATAAGGAGTTTTATTACTTCTTTCTAATATGATTAGCATCAAAATAAGCAATCCCATGACTATCGCGTTAAAAATGATGCGTAGTACATCTAACACAAGTCTTGATTTAGGAAGACCTTCTTATTGTTTCATTGGTTTTCTCAAATTGTCAATGAAAGTGGTTTTTATGAGTCCTATGACTTCGTTCTAGTTTGATTTGCATCAAAAGGAACAATCTTATCACTAGTGCCTTCAAAACGATCCGTACATCTCACACAAGTCTTTATTTAGGAAGACCTTCTTATTGTTCCATTAGTTCTCTCAATTTATAAAAATATCTGATTATGAGTCCTATTACATCGTTCTAGTTGAAGATAGAATCAAAAGGAGCAATCCCATCACTATCGCGTCCAAGACGATGCGTAGATCTCACACAAGTCTTCATTTAGGGAGACATTCACAATGTTCCATTGGTTTTTTCAAATTTGCAAAGAAAGAGGTGATTAAGTTGTATTACTTCGTTCTACTTTAATTAGCGTCAAAAGGAGAAACCCATGACTATCACGTTCAAAACCATGCGTACATCTCACACAAGTCTTTATTTAGGGAGACCTTCTTATTATTTCATTGGTGCTTTAAAATTGTCAAAGAAAGAGGTGATTAGGAGTCCTATAACTTCGTTCTAGTTTGATTAGCATCAAACAGAGCAATCCCATGACTGTCGCGTTCAAAACGATGCGTACATCTCACACAAGTCTTTATTTAAAGAAACTTTCTTATTGTTTCATTGGTTCTCTAAAATTTGATAAGCAAGAGATGATTATGAGTCCTATTACTTCGTTCTAATTTGATTAGCATCAAAAGGAGCATTCCATGACTATCGCGTTAAAAACGATGTGTACATCTCACACAAGTTTTGATTTAGGGGAGAACTTCTTATTGTTTCATTGGTTCCCTCAAATTTCAAAGAAAGAGGTGATTATGATTCCTATGACTTCTTTCTATTTAGATTTTGCATTAAACGGAGCAATCCTATCACTAGCGCCTTCAAAACGATTCGTACATCCCACACAAGTCTTCATTTAGGGAGACCTTCATATTGTTTCATTCGTTCTCACAAATTGTCAAAATACTGATTATGAGTTATATTACTTCGTTCTAGTTGAAATTAGCACCAAAAGGAGCAATCCAATCAATATCGCGTCCAAAACGATGCGTAGATCTCACATAAGTCTTCATTTAGGGAGACCTTCATATTGTTTCATTGGTTCTATCAAATTTACAAAGAAAGAGGTGATTAAGAGTTGTATTACTTCGTTTTACTTTGATTAGGGTTAAAAGGAGAAACCCATGACTGTGGTGTTCAAAACCATGTGTATATCTCACACAAGTCTTCATTTAGGGTGACCTTATTGTTTCATTGGTGAAAATTGTTAAAGAAAGAGGTGATTAGGAGTCCTATAACTTCGTTCTTGTTTGATTAGCATAAAAAAGAGTAATTTCTTGACTATTGCGTTCAAAACCATGTGTACATCTCACACAAGTCTTCATTTAAGAAAATCTTCTTATTATTTCATTGGTTCTCTAAAATTGTCAAAGAAAGAGGTGATAAGTAGTTCCATTACTTCGTTCTAATATGATTAGCATCAAAAGGAGCAATCCCATGACTATCGCGTTAAAAACGATGCGTAGTACATCTCACACAAACCTTGATTTAGGAAGACCTTCTTATTATTTCATTGGTTTTCTCAATTTGTCAATGAAAGTGGTTTTTATGAGTCTTATGATTTCGTTCTAGTTTGATTTGCATCAAAAGAAGCAATCCTGTCACTAGTAGTGCCTCCAAAACGATGCGTAGATCTCACACAAGTCTTCATTTAGGAAGACCTTCATATTGTTCCATTGGTTGTTTCAAATTTACAAAGAAAGAGGTGATTAAGAGTTGTATTACTTCGTTCTACTTTGATTAGCGTCAAAAGGAGAAACCCATGACTATCACGTTCAAAACCATGCGTACATCTCACACAAATCTTCATTTAGGGAGACCTTCTTATTATTTCATTGGTGCTCTAAAATTGTCAAAGAAAGAGGTGATTAGGAGTCCTATAACTTCGTTTTAGTTTGATTAGCATTAAATGGAGCAAACCTATCACTAGCGCCTTCAAAGCAATACGTACGTCTCACACAAGTCTTCATTTAGGGAGACCTTCATATTGTTTCATTATTTCTCACAAATTATCAAAATATAGGTGATTATGAGTCATATTACTTCGTTCTAGTTGAAATTAGCACCAAAAGGAGCAATCCAATCAATATCGCGTCCAAAACGATGCGTAGATCTCACATAAGTCTTCATTTAGGGAGACCTTCATATTGTTCCATTGGTTGTTTCAAATTTACAAAGAAAGTGGTGATTAAGAGTTGTATTACTTCGTTCTACTTTGATTAGCGTCAAAAGGAGAAACCCATGACTATCACGTTCAAAACCATGCGTACATCTCACACAAGTCTTCATTTAGGGAGACCTTCTTATTATTTCATTGGTGCTCTAAAATTGTCAAAGAAAGAGGTGATTAGGAGTCCTATAACTTCGTTCTAGTTTTATTAGCATCAAAAGGAGCAATCCCATGACTATCGCGTTCAAAACGATGCGTACATCTCACACAAGTCTTCATTTAGGGAGACCTTCATATTATTTCATTCGTTCTCACAAATTGTCAAAGTATAGGTGATTATGAGTTATATTACTTCGTTCTAGTTGAAATTAACATCAAAAGGAGCAATCCAATCAATATCACGTCCAAAACGATGCGTAGATCTCACATAAGTCTTCATTTAGGGAGACCTTCATATTGTTTCGTTGGTTGTATCAAATTTACAAAGAAAGTGGTGATTAAGAGTTGTATTACTTCGTTCTACTTTGATTAGCATTAAAAGGAGAGACTCATGACTGTAGCGTTCAAAACAATGTGTATATCTCACACAAGTCTTCATTTAGTGTGACTTTATTGTTTCAATGGTGAAAATTGTCAAATAAAGAGGTGATTAGGAGTCCTATAACTTCGTTCTTGTTTGATTAGTATCAAAAGGAGCAATTCCTTGACTATCGCGTTCAAAACCATGCGTACATCTCACATAAGTCTTCATTTAAGGAGACCTTCTTATTATTTCATTGGTTCTCTAAAATTATCAAAGAAAGAGATGATTATGAGTCGTATTACTTCGTTCTAATTTCATTAGCATCAAAAGTAGCATTCTGTGACTATCGCGTTAAAAACTATGTGTACATCTCACACAAGTCTTGATTTAGGGGAGAACTTCTTATTGTTCCATTGGTTCCCTCAAATTATCAAAGAAAGAGGTGATTATGAGTCCTAAGACTTTTTTCTATTTAGATTAGCATTAAATGGAGCAATCCTATCACTAGCGCGTTCAAAATGATACGTACATCGCACACAAGTCTTCATTTAGGGGGACCTTCATATTGTTTCATTTGTTCTCACAAATTGTCAAAATATAGGTGATTATGAGTCATATTACTTCGTTCTAGTTGAAATTAGCATCAAAAGGAGCAATCCAATCAATATCGCGTCCAAAATGATGCGTAGATCTCACACAAGTCTTCATTTAGGGTGACCTTCATATTGTTTCATTGGTTGTATCAAATTTACAAAGAAAGAGGTGATTAAGAGTTGTATTACTTCGTTCTACTTTGATTAGCGTTAAAAGGAGAAACCCATGACTGTGGCGTTCAAAACCATGCGTACATCTCACACCAGTCTTCATTTAGGGTGACCTTATTGTTTCATTGGTGTTCTAAAATTGTCAAAGAAAAAGGTGATTAGGAGTCCTATAACTTCGTTCTTGTTTGATTAGCATCAAAAGGAGCAATTCCATGACTATCGCGTTCAAAACCATGCGTACATCTCACACAAGTCTTCATTTATGGAGAGCTTTTTATTGTTTCTTTGGTTCTCTAACATTGTCAAAGAAATAGGTGATAAGAAGTTCTATTACTTCTTTCTAATATGATTAGCATCAAAAGGAGCAATCCCATGACTATCGCATTAAAAACGATGGGTAGTACATCTCACACAAGTCTTGATTTAGAAAGACCTTCTTATTGTTTCATTGGTTTTCTCAAATTGTCAATGAAAGTGGATTTTATGAGTCCTAGTTTGATTTGCATCAGAAGGAGCAATCTTATCACTAGTGCCTTCAAAACGATCCGTACAACTCACACAATTCTTCATTTAGGAAGACCTTATTGTTTCATTTGTTCTCTCAAATTGTAAAAATATAGGTGATTATGAGTCCTATTACTTCGTTCTAGTTGAAATTAAAATCAAAATGAGCAATCCCATCACTATCGCGTCCAAAACGATGCGTAGATCTCACACAAATCTTCATTTAGGGAGACCTTCATATTGTTCCATTGGTTGTTTCAAAATTACATAAGAAAGATATGATTATGAGTTCTATTACTTCGTTCTAATTTGATTAGCATGAAAAGAAGCATTCTATGACTATCGCGTTAAAAACGATGTGTATATCCTACACTAGTCTTGATTTAGGGGAGAGCTTCTTATTGTTTCACTGGTTTTCTCAAATTATCAAAGAAAGAGGTGATTATGAGTCCTATGACTTCTTTCTATTTAGATTAGCATTAAATGGAGCAATCCTATCCCTAGCGCCTACAAAACGATCCGTACATCTTACAAAAGTCTTTATTTAGGGAGACCTTCATATTGTTTCATTCGTTCTCACAAATTGTCAAAATATAGGTGATTATGAGTTGTATTACTTCGTTCTAGTTGAAATTAGCATCAACAGTAGCAATCCAATCAATATCGCGTCCAAAACGATGCGTAGATCTCACATAAGTCTTCATTTAGGGAGACCTTCATATTGTTTCATTCGTTGTATCAAATTTACAAAGAAAGAGGTGATTAAGAGTTGTATTACTTCGTTCTACTTTTATTAGGGTTAAAAGGAGAAACCCATGACTGTGGCGTTCAAAACCATGTGTATATCTCACACAAGTCTTCATTTTGGGTGACCTTATTGTTTCATTGGTGTTCTAAAATTGTCAAAGAAAGAGGTGATTAGGAGTCCTATAACTTCGTTCTTGTTTGATTAGCATCAAAAGGAGCAATTCCGTGACTATCGCGTTCAAAACCATGCGTACATCTCACACAAGTCTTAATTTAAGGAGACCTTCTTATTATTTCATTGGTTCTCTAAAATTGTCAAAGAAAGAGGTGATAAGAAGTTCTATTTCTTCGTTCTAACATGATTAGCATCAAAAGAAGCAATCCTATCACTAGTGCCTTCAAAACTATCCGTAAATCTCACAGAAGTGTTCATTTAGGAAGACCTTCTTATTGTTTCATTAGTTCTCTCAAATTATAAAAATATAGGTGATTATGAGTCCTATTACATCGTTCTAGTTGAAGTAAGAATCAAAAGGAGCAATCCCATCACTATCGCGTCCAAAACGATGCATAGATCTCACACAAGTCTTCATTTAGGGAGACCTTCATATTGTTCTATTGGTTGTTTCAAATTTACAAAGAAAGAGGTGATTAAGAGTTGTATTACTTCGTTCTACTTTGATTAGCATCAAAAGGAGAAATCCATGACTATCACGTTCAACACCATGCGTACATCTCACACAAGTCTTCATTTAGGGAGACCTTCTTATTATTTCATTGGTGCTCTAAAATTGTCAAAGAAA
This sequence comes from Panax stipuleanatus, assembly GCA_020205555.1. Classification (NCBI taxonomy): domain Eukaryota; kingdom Viridiplantae; phylum Streptophyta; class Magnoliopsida; order Apiales; family Araliaceae; genus Panax; species Panax stipuleanatus. Next base: position 136,070 of record JAINUT010002894.1, on the reverse strand, counting down.
GAGGTGATTAAGAGTCCTATAACTTCGTTCTAGTTTGATTAGCATCAAAATGAGCAATCCCATGACTATCGCGTTCAAAACGATGCATACATCTCACACAAGTCTTTATTTAAAGAGACTTTCTTATTGTTTCATTGGTTCTCTAAAATTTGATAAGAAAGAGATGATTATGAGTCTTATTACTTCGTTCTAATTTGATTAGCATCAAAAGGAGCATTTCGTGACTATCACGTCAAAAACTATGTGTACATCTCACACAAGTCTTGATTTAGGGGAGAACTTCTTATTGTTTCATTGGTTCCCTCAAATTGTGAAAGAAAGAGGTGATTATGAGTCCTATGACTTCTTTCTATTTAGATTAGCATTAAATGGAGCAATCCTATCACTAGCGCCTTCAAAACAATACGTACGTCTCACACAAGTCTTCATTTAGGGAGACCTTCATATTGTTTCATTATTTCTCACAAATTATCAAAATATAGGTGACTATGAGTCATATTACTTCGTTCTAGTTGAAATTAGCACCAAAATGAGCAATCCCATCACTATCGCGTCCAAAACGATGCGTAGATCTCACACAAGTCTTCATTTAGGGAGACCTTCATATTGTTTCATTGGTTGTATCAAATTTACAAAGAAAGAGGTGATTAAGAGTTGTATTACTTCGTTCTACTTTGATTAGCGTTAAAAAGAGAAACCCATGACTGTGGCGTTCAAAACCATGCGTACATCTCACACAAGTCTTCATTTAGGGTGACCTTATTGTTTCATTGGAGTTTTAAAATTGTCAAAGAAAGAGGTGATTAGGAGTCCTATAACTTCGTTCTTGTTTGATTAGCATCAAAAGGAGCAATTCCATGACTATCGCGTTCAAAACTATGCATACATCTCACACAAGTCTTCATTTAAGGAGGCATTTTTATTGTTTCATTGGTTCTCTAAAATTGTCAAAGAAAGAGTTGATAAGGAGTTCTATTACTTCTTTCTAATATGATTAGCATCAAAAGGAGCAATCCCATGACTATCGCGTTAAAAACGATGCGTAGTACATCTCACACAAGTCTTGATTTATGAAGACCTTCTTATTGCTTCATTTGTTTTCTCAAATTGTCAATGAAAGAGGTTTTTATGAGTCCTATGACTTCGTTCTAGTTTGATTTGCATCAAAAGGAGCAATCCTATCACTAGTGCCTTCAAAACGATCCGTACATCTCACACAATTCTTTATTTAGGAAGACCTTATTGTTTCATTAGTTCTCTCAAATTGTAAAAATATTGGTGATTATGAGTCCTATTACTTCGTTCTAGTTGAAATTAGATCAAATTGAGCAATCCCATCACTATCGCGTCCAAAACAATGCGTGGATCTCACACAAATCTTCATTTAGGGAGACCTTCATATTGTTCCATTGGTTGTTTCAAATTTACAAAGAAAGAGGTGTTTAAGAGTTGTATTACTTCGTTCTACTTTGATTAGCGTCAAAAAGAGAAACCCATGACTATCACGTTCAAAACCATGCGTACATCTCACACAAGTCTTCATTTAGGAAGACCTTATTATTTCATTGGTGCTCTAAAGTTGTCAAAGAAAGAGGTGATTAGGAGTCCTATAACTTCGTTCTAGTTTGATTAGCATCAAAAGGAGCAATCCCATGACTATCGCGTTTAAAACGATGCGTACATCTCGCACAAGTCTTTATTTAAAGAGACTTTCTTATTATTTCATTGGTTCTGTAAAATTTGATAAGAAAGAGATGATTATGAGTCCTATTACTTCGTTCTAATTTGATTAGCATCAAAAGGAGCATTTCGTGACTATCGCGTTAAAAACTATGTGTACATCTCACACAAGTCTTGATTTAGGGGAGAACTTCTTATTGTTTCATTGGTTCCCTCAAATTATGAAAGAAAAAGGTGATTATGAGTCCTATGACTTCTTTCTATTTAGATTAGCATTAAATGGAGCAATCCTATCACTAGCGCCTTCAAAACAATACGTACATCTCACACAAGTCTTCATTTAGGGAGACTTTCATATTGTTCCATTGGTTGTTTCAAATTTACAAAGAAAGAGGTGTTTAAGAGTTGTATTACTTCGTTCTACTTTGATTAGCGTCAAAAGGAGAAACCCATGACTATCACGTTCAAAACCACGTGTACATCTCACACAAGTCTTCATTTAGGAAGACCTTATTATTTCATTGGTGCTCTAAAGTTGTCAAAGAAAGAGGTGATTAGGAGTCCTATAACTTCGTTCTAGTTTGATTAGCATCAAAATGAGCAATCCCATGACTATCGCGTTCAAAACGTTGCGTACATCTCGCAAAAGTTTTTATTTAAAGAAACTTTCTTATTGTTTCATTGGTTCTCTAAAATTTGATAAGAAAGAGATGATTATGAGTCCGATTACTTCGTTCTAATTTGAATAGCATCAAAAGGAGCATTTCGTGACTATCACGTTAAAAACTATGTGTACATCTCACACGAGTCTTGATTTAGGGGAGAACTTCTTATTGTTTCTTTTGTTCCCTCAAATTATGAAAGAAAGAGGTGATTATGAGTCCTATGACTTCTTTCTATTTAGATTAGCATTAAATGGAGCAATCATATCACTAGCGCCTTCAAAACAATACGTACGTCTCACACAAGTCTTCATTTAGGGAGACCTTCATATTGTTTCATTATTTCTCACAAATTATCAAAATATAGGTGATTATGAGTCATATTACTTCGTTCTAGTTGAAATTAGCACCAAAAGGAGCAATCCAATCAATATCGCGTCCAAAATGATGCGTAGATCTCACACAAGTCTTCATTTAGGGAGACCTTCATATTGTTTCATTAGTTGTATCAAATTTACAAAGAAAGAGGTGATTAAGAGTTGTATTACTTTGTTCTACTTTGATTAGCGTTAAAAAGAGAAACCCATGACTGTGGCATTCAAAACCATGCGTACATCTCACACAAGTCTTCATTTAGGGTGACTTTATTGTTTCAGTGGTGTTCTAAAATTATCAAAGAAAGAGGTGATTAGGAGTCCTATAACTTCGTTCTTGTTTGATTAGCATATAAAGGAGCAATTCCAAGACTATCGCGTTCAAAACTATGCATACATCTCACACAAGTCTTCATTTAAGGAGGCATTTTTATTGTTTCATTGGTTCTCTAAAATTATCAAAGAAAGAGGTGATAAGGAGTTCTATTACTTCTTTCTAATATGATTAGCATCAAAAGGAGCAATCACATGACTATCGCGTTAAAAACGATGCGTAGTACATCTCACACAAGTCTTGATTTAGGAAGACCATCTTATTGCTTCATTTGTTTTCTCAAATTGTCAATGAAAGAGGTTTTTATGAGTCCTATGACTTCGTTCTAGTTTGATTTGCATCAAAAGGAGCAATCCTATCACTAGTGGCTTCAAAACGATCCGTACATCTCACAGAATTCTTCATTTAGGAAGACTTTATTGTTTCTTTAGTTCTCTCAAATTGTAAAAATATTGGTGATTATGAGTCCTATTACTTCGTTCTAGTTTGATTACTATCAAAATGAGCAATCCTATGACTATCACGTTCAAAACCATGTGTACATCTCACACAAGTCTTCATTTAGGAAGACCTTATTATTTCATTGGGGTTCTAAAATTGTCAAAGAAAGAGGTGATTAGGAGTCCTATAACTTCGTTCTAATTTGATTAGCATCAAAAGGAGCAATCCCATGACTATCGCGTTCAAAACAATGCGTACATCTCGCAAAAGTCTTTATTTAAAGAAACTTTCTTATTGTTTCATTGGTTCTCTAAAATTTGATAAGAAAGAGATGATTATGAGTCCTATTACTTCGTTCTAATTTGAATAGCATCAAAAGGAGCATTTCGTGACTATCGCGTTAAAAACTATGTGTACATCTCACACGAGTCTTGATTTAGGGGAGAACTTCTTATTGTTTCATTGGTTCTCTCAAATTATGAAAGAAAGAGGTGATTATGAGTCCTATGACTTCTTTCTACTTAGATTAGCATTAAATGGAGCAATCATATCACTAGCGCCTTCAAAACAATATGTACGTCTCACACAAGTCTTCATTTAGGGAGACCTTCATATTGTTTCATTATTTCTCACAAATTATCAAAATATAGGTGATTATGAGTCATATTACTTCGTTCTAGTTGAAATTAGCACCAAAAGGAGCAATCCAATCAATATCGCGTCCAAAATGATGCGTAGATCTCACACAAGTCTTCATTTAGGGAGACCTTCATATTGTTTCATTTGTTGTATCAAATTTACAAAGAAAGAGGTGATTAAGAGTTGTATTACTTCGTTCTACTTTGATTAGCGTTAAAAAGAGAAACCCATGACTGTGGCGTTCAAAACCATGCGTACATCTCACACAAGTCTTCATTTAGGGTGACTTTATTGTTTCATTGGTGTTCTAAAATTTTCAAAGAAAGAGGTGATTAGGAGTCCTATAACTTCGTTCTTGTTTGATTAGCATCAAAAGGAGCAATTCCAAGACTATCGCGTTCAAAACTAAGCATACATCTCACACAAGTCTTCATTTAAGGAGGCATTTTTATTGTTTCATTGGTTCTCTAAAATTGTCAAAGGAAGAGGTGATAAGGAGTTCTATTACTTCTTTCTAATATGATTAGCATCAAAAGGAGCAATCCCATGACTATCGCGTTAAAAACGATGCGTAGTACATCTCACACAAATCTTGATTTAGGAAGACCATCTTATTGCTTCATTTGTTTTCTCAAATTGTCAATGAAAGAGGTTTTTATGAGTCCTATGACTTCGTTCTAGTTTGATTTGCATCAAAAGGAGCAATCCTATCACTAGTGGCTTCAAAACGATCCGTATATCTCACACAATTCTTCATTTAGGAAGACTTTATTGTTTCTTTAGTTCTCTCAAATTGTAAAAATATTGCTGATTATGAGTCCTATTACTTCGTTCTAGTTGAAATTAGAATCAAAATGAGCTATCCCATCACTATCGCGTCCAAAACGATGCGTAGATCTCACACAAATCTTCATTTAGGGAGACCTTCATATTATTCCATTGGTTGTTTCAAATTTACAAAGAAAGAGGTGTTTAAGAGTTGTATTACTTCGTTCTACTTTGATTAGCGTCAAAAGGAGAAACCCATGACTATCACGTTCAAAACCACGTGTACATCTCACACAAGTCTTCATTTAGGAAGACCTTATTATTTCATTGGTGCTCTAAAGTTGTCAAAGAAAGAGGTGATTAGGAGTCCTATAACTTCGTTCTAGTTTGATTAGCATCAAAATGAGCAATCCCATGACTATCGCGTTCAAAACGTTGCGTACATCTCGCAAAAGTTTTTATTTAAAGAAACTTTCTTATTGTTTCATTGGTTCTCTAAAATTTGATAAGAAAGAGATGATTATGAGTCCGATTACTTCGTTCTAATTTGAATAGCATCAAAAGGAGCATTTCGTGACTATCACGTTAAAAACTATGTGTACATCTCACACGAGTCTTGATTTAGGGGAGAACTTCTTATTGTTTCTTTTGTTCCCTCAAATTATGAAAGAAAGAGGTGATTATGAGTCCTATGACTTCTTTCTATTTAGATTAGCATTAAATGGAGCAATCATATCACTAGCGCCTTCAAAACAATACGTACGTCTCACACAAGTCTTCATTTAGGGAGACCTTCATATTGTTTCATTATTTCTCACAAATTATCAAAATATAGGTGATTATGAGTCATATTACTTCGTTCTAGTTGAAATTAGCACCAAAAGGAGCAATCCAATCAATATCGCGTCCAAAATGATGCGTAGATCTCACACAAGTCTTCATTTAGGGAGACCTTCATATTGTTTCATTAGTTGTATCAAATTTACAAAGAAAGAGGTGATTAAGAGTTGTATTACTTTGTTCTACTTTGATTAGCGTTAAAAAGAGAAACCCATGACTGTGGCATTCAAAACCATGCGTACATCTCACACAAGTCTTCATTTAGGGTGACTTTATTGTTTCAGTGGTGTTCTAAAATTATCAAAGAAAGAGGTGATTAGGAGTCCTATAACTTCGTTCTTGTTTGATTAGCATATAAAGGAGCAATTCCAAGACTATCGCGTTCAAAACTATGCATACATCTCACACAAGTCTTCATTTAAGGAGGCATTTTTATTGTTTCATTGGTTCTCTAAAATTATCAAAGAAAGAGGTGATAAGGAGTTCTATTACTTCTTTCTAATATGATTAGCATCAAAAGGAGCAATCACATGACTATCGCGTTAAAAACGATGCGTAGTACATCTCACACAAGTCTTGATTTAGGAAGACCATCTTATTGCTTCATTTGTTTTCTCAAATTGTCAATGAAAGAGGTTTTTATGAGTCCTATGACTTCGTTCTAGTTTGATTTGCATCAAAAGGAGCAATCCTATCACTAGTGGCTTCAAAACGATCCGTACATCTCACAGAATTCTTCATTTAGGAAGACTTTATTGTTTCTTTAGTTCTCTCAAATTGTAAAAATATTGGTGATTATGAGTCCTATTACTTCGTTCTAGTTTGATTACTATCAAAATGAGCAATCCTATGACTATCACGTTCAAAACCATGTGTACATCTCACACAAGTCTTCATTTAGGAAGACCTTATTATTTCATTGGGGTTCTAAAATTGTCAAAGAAAGAGGTGATTAGGAGTCCTATAACTTCGTTCTAATTTGATTAGCATCAAAAGGAGCAATCCCATGACTATCGCGTTCAAAACAATGCGTACATCTCGCAAAAGTCTTTATTTAAAGAAACTTTCTTATTGTTTCATTGGTTCTCTAAAATTTGATAAGAAAGAGATGATTATGAGTCCTATTACTTCGTTCTAATTTGAATAGCATCAAAAGGAGCATTTCGTGACTATCGCGTTAAAAACTATGTGTACATCTCACACGAGTCTTGATTTAGGGGAGAACTTCTTATTGTTTCATTGGTTCTCTCAAATTATGAAAGAAAGAGGTGATTATGAGTCCTATGACTTCTTTCTACTTAGATTAGCATTAAATGGAGCAATCATATCACTAGCGCCTTCAAAACAATATGTACGTCTCACACAAGTCTTCATTTAGGGAGACCTTCATATTGTTTCATTATTTCTCACAAATTATCAAAATATAGGTGATTATGAGTCATATTACTTCGTTCTAGTTGAAATTAGCACCAAAAGGAGCAATCCAATCAATATCGCGTCCAAAATGATGCGTAGATCTCACACAAGTCTTCATTTAGGGAGACCTTCATATTGTTTCATTTGTTGTATCAAATTTACAAAGAAAGAGGTGATTAAGAGTTGTATTACTTCGTTCTACTTTGATTAGCGTTAAAAAGAGAAACCCATGACTGTGGCGTTCAAAACCATGCGTACATCTCACACAAGTCTTCATTTAGGGTGACTTTATTGTTTCATTGGTGTTCTAAAATTTTCAAAGAAAGAGGTGATTAGGAGTCCTATAACTTCGTTCTTGTTTGATTAGCATCAAAAGGAGCAATTCCAAGACTATCGCGTTCAAAACTAAGCATACATCTCACACAAGTCTTCATTTAAGGAGGCATTTTTATTGTTTCATTGGTTCTCTAAAATTGTCAAAGGAAGAGGTGATAAGGAGTTCTATTACTTCTTTCTAATATGATTAGCATCAAAAGGAGCAATCCCATGACTATCGCGTTAAAAACGATGCGTAGTACATCTCACACAAATCTTGATTTAGGAAGACCATCTTATTGCTTCATTTGTTTTCTCAAATTGTCAATGAAAGAGGTTTTTATGAGTCCTATGACTTCGTTCTAGTTTGATTTGCATCAAAAGGAGCAATCCTATCACTAGTGGCTTCAAAACGATCCGTATATCTCACACAATTCTTCATTTAGGAAGACTTTATTGTTTCTTTAGTTCTCTCAAATTGTAAAAATATTGCTGATTATGAGTCCTATTACTTCGTTCTAGTTGAAATTAGAATCAAAATGAGCTATCCCATCACTATCGCGTCCAAAACGATGCGTAGATCTCACACAAATCTTCATTTAGGGAGACCTTCATATTATTCCATTGGTTGTTTCAAATTTACAAAGAAAGAGGTGTTTAAGAGTTGTATTACTTCGTTCTACTTTGATTAGCGTCAAAAGGAGAAACCCATGACTATCACGTTCAAAACCACGTGTACATCTCACACAAGTCTTCATTTAGGAAGACCTTATTATTTCATTGGTGCTCTAAAGTTGTCAAAGAAAGAGGTGATTAGGAGTCCTATAACTTCGTTCTAGTTTGATTAGCATCAAAATGAGCAATCCCATGACTATCGCGTTCAAAACGTTGCGTACATCTCGCAAAAGTTTTTATTTAAAGAAACTTTCTTATTGTTTCATTGGTTCTCTAAAATTTGATAAGAAAGAGATGATTATGAGTCCGATTACTTCGTTCTAATTTGAATAGCATCAAAAGGAGCATTTCGTGACTATCACGTTAAAAACTATGTGTACATCTCACACGAGTCTTGATTTAGGGGAGAACTTCTTATTGTTTCTTTTGTTCCCTCAAATTATGAAAGAAAGAGGTGATTATGAGTCCTATGACTTCTTTCTATTTAGATTAGCATTAAATGGAGCAATCATATCACTAGCGCCTTCAAAACAATACGTACGTCTCACACAAGTCTTCATTTAGGGAGACCTTCATATTGTTTCATTATTTCTCACAAATTATCAAAATATAGGTGATTATGAGTCATATTACTTCGTTCTAGTTGAAATTAGCACCAAAAGGAGCAATCCAATCAATATCGCGTCCAAAATGATGCGTAGATCTCACACAAGTCTTCATTTAGGGAGACCTTCATATTGTTTCATTAGTTGTATCAAATTTACAAAGAAAGAGGTGATTAAGAGTTGTATTACTTTGTTCTACTTTGATTAGCGTTAAAAAGAGAAACCCATGACTGTGGCATTCAAAACCATGCGTACATCTCACACAAGTCTTCATTTAGGGTGACTTTATTGTTTCAGTGGTGTTCTAAAATTATCAAAGAAAGAGGTGATTAGGAGTCCTATAACTTCGTTCTTGTTTGATTAGCATATAAAGGAGCAATTCCAAGACTATCGCGTTCAAAACTATGCATACATCTCACACAAGTCTTCATTTAAGGAGGCATTTTTATTGTTTCATTGGTTCTCTAAAATTATCAAAGAAAGAGGTGATAAGGAGTTCTATTACTTCTTTCTAATATGATTAGCATCAAAAGGAGCAATCACATGACTATCGCGTTAAAAACGATGCGTAGTACATCTCACACAAGTCTTGATTTAGGAAGACCATCTTATTGCTTCATTTGTTTTCTCAAATTGTCAATGAAAGAGGTTTTTATGAGTCCTATGACTTCGTTCTAGTTTGATTTGCATCAAAAGGAGCAATCCTATCACTAGTGGCTTCAAAACGATCCGTACATCTCACAGAATTCTTCATTTAGGAAGACTTTATTGTTTCTTTAGTTCTCTCAAATTGTAAAAATATTGGTGATTATGAGTCCTATTACTTCGTTCTAGTTTGATTACTATCAAAATGAGCAATCCTATGACTATCACGTTCAAAACCATGTGTACATCTCACACAAGTCTTCATTTAGGAAGACCTTATTATTTCATTGGGGTTCTAAAATTGTCAAAGAAAGAGGTGATTAGGAGTCCTATAACTTCGTTCTAATTTGATTAGCATCAAAAGGAGCAATCCCATGACTATCGCGTTCAAAACAATGCGTACATCTCGCAAAAGTCTTTATTTAAAGAAACTTTCTTATTGTTTCATTGGTTCTCTAAAATTTGATAAGAAAGAGATGATTATGAGTCCTATTACTTCGTTCTAATTTGAATAGCATCAAAAGGAGCATTTCGTGACTATCGCGTTAAAAACTATGTGTACATCTCACACGAGTCTTGATTTAGGGGAGAACTTCTTATTGTTTCATTGGTTCTCTCAAATTATGAAAGAAAGAGGTGATTATGAGTCCTATGACTTCTTTCTACTTAGATTAGCATTAAATGGAGCAATCATATCACTAGCGCCTTCAAAACAATATGTACGTCTCACACAAGTCTTCATTTAGGGAGACCTTCATATTGTTTCATTATTTCTCACAAATTATCAAAATATAGGTGATTATGAGTCATATTACTTCGTTCTAGTTGAAATTAGCACCAAAAGGAGCAATCCAATCAATATCGCGTCCAAAATGATGCGTAGATCTCACACAAGTCTTCATTTAGGGAGACCTTCATATTGTTTCATTTGTTGTATCAAATTTACAAAGAAAGAGGTGATTAAGAGTTGTATTACTTCGTTCTACTTTGATTAGCGTTAAAAAGAGAAACCCATGACTGTGGCGTTCAAAACCATGCGTACATCTCACACAAGTCTTCATTTAGGGTGACTTTATTGTTTCATTGGTGTTCTAAAATTTTCAAAGAAAGAGGTGATTAGGAGTCCTATAACTTCGTTCTTGTTTGATTAGCATCAAAAGGAGCAATTCCAAGACTATCGCGTTCAAAACTATGCATACATCTCACACAAGTCTTCATTTAAGGAGGCATTTTTATTGTTTCATTGGTTCTCTAAAATTGTCAAAGGAAGAGGTGATAAGGAGTTCTATTACTTCTTTCTAATATGATTAGCATCAAAAGGAGCAATCCCATGACTATCGCGTTAAAAACGATGCGTAGTACATCTCACACAAATCTTGATTTAGGAAGACCATCTTATTGCTTCATTTGTTTTCTCAAATTGTCAATGAAAGAGGTTTTTATGAGTCCTATGACTTCGTTCTAGTTTGATTTGCATCAAAAGGAGCAATCCTATCACTAGTGGCTTCAAAACGATCCGTATATCTCACACAATTCTTCATTTAGGAAGACTTTATTGTTTCTTTAGTTCTCTCAAATTGTAAAAATATTGCTGATTATGAGTCCTATTACTTCGTTCTAGTTGAAATTAGAATCAAAATGAGCTATCCCATCACTATCGCGTCCAAAACGATGCGTAGATCTCACACAAATCTTCATTTAGGGAGACCTTCATATTATTCCATTGGTTGTTTCAAATTTACAAAGAAAGAGGTGTTTAAGAGTTGTATTACTTCGTTCTACTTTGATTAGCGTCAAAAGGAGAAACCCATGACTATCACGTTCAAAACCACGTGTACATCTCACACAAGTCTTCATTTAGGAAGACCTTATTATTTCATTGGTGCTCTAAAGTTGTCAAAGAAAGAGGTGATTAGGAGTCCTATAACTTCGTTCTAGTTTGATTAGCATCAAAATGAGCAATCCCATGACTATCGCGTTCAAAACGTTGCGTACATCTCGCAAAAGTTTTTATTTAAAGAAACTTTCTTATTGTTTCATTGGTTCTCTAAAATTTGATAAGAAAGAGATGATTATGAGTCCGATTACTTCGTTCTAATTTGAATAGCATCAAAAGGAGCATTTCGTGACTATCACGTTAAAAACTATGTGTACATCTCACACGAGTCTTGATTTAGGGGAGAACTTCTTATTGTTTCTTTTGTTCCCTCAAATTATGAAAGAAAGAGGTGATTATGAGTCCTATGACTTCTTTCTATTTAGATTAGCATTAAATGGAGCAATCATATCACTAGCGCCTTCAAAACAATACGTACGTCTCACACAAGTCTTCATTTAGGGAGACCTTCATATTGTTTCATTATTTCTCACAAATTATCAAAATATAGGTGATTATGAGTCATATTACTTCGTTCTAGTTGAAATTAGCACCAAAAGGAGCAATCCAATCAATATCGCGTCCAAAATGATGCGTAGATCTCACACAAGTCTTCATTTAGGGAGACCTTCATATTGTTTCATTAGTTGTATCAAATTTACAAAGAAAGAGGTGATTAAGAGTTGTATTACTTTGTTCTACTTTGATTAGCGTTAAAAAGAGAAACCCATGACTGTGGCATTCAAAACCATGCGTACATCTCACACAAGTCTTCATTTAGGGTGACTTTATTGTTTCAGTGGTGTTCTAAAATTATCAAAGAAAGAGGTGATTAGGAGTCCTATAACTTCGTTCTTGTTTGATTAGCATATAAAGGAGCAATTCCAAGACTATCGCGTTCAAAACTATGCATACATCTCACACAAGTCTTCATTTAAGGAGGCATTTTTATTGTTTCATTGGTTCTCTAAAATTATCAAAGAAAGAGGTGATAAGGAGTTCTATTACTTCTTTCTAATATGATTAGCATCAAAAGGAGCAATCACATGACTATCGCGTTAAAAACGATGCGTAGTACATCTCACACAAGTCTTGATTTAGGAAGACCATCTTATTGCTTCATTTGTTTTCTCAAATTGTCAATGAAAGAGGTTTTTATGAGTCCTATGACTTCGTTCTAGTTTGATTTGCATCAAAAGGAGCAATCCTATCACTAGTGGCTTCAAAACGATCCGTACATCTCACAGAATTCTTCATTTAGGAAGACTTTATTGTTTCTTTAGTTCTCTCAAATTGTAAAAATATTGGTGATTATGAGTCCTATTACTTCGTTCTAGTTGAAATTAGCACCAAAATGAGCAATCCCATCACTATCGCGTCCAAAACGATGCGTAGATCTCACACAAATCTTCATTTAGGGAGACCTTCATATTGTTCCATTGGTTGTTTCAAATTTACAAAGAAAGAGGTGTTTAAGAGTTGTATTACTTCGTTCTACTTTGATTAGCGTCAAAAGGAGAAACCCATGACTATCACGTTCAAAACCATGCGTACATCTCACACAAGTCTTCATTTAGGAAGACCTTATTATTTCATTGGTGCTCTAAAGTTGTCAAAGAAAGAGGTGATTAGGAGTCCTATAACTTCGTTCTAGTTTGATTAGCATCAAAATTAGCAATCCCATGACTATCGCGTTCACAACGTTGCGTACATCTCGCAAAAGTCTTTATTTAAAGAAACTTTCTTATTGTTTCATTGGTTCTCTAAAATTTGATAAGAAAGAGATGATTATGAGTCCTATTACTTCGTTCTAATTTGAATAGCATCAAAAGGAGCATTTCGTGACTATCGCGTTAAAAACTATGTGTACATCTCACACGAGTCTTGATTTAGGGGAAAACTTATTGTTTCATTGGTTTCCTCAAATTATGAAAGAAAGAGGTGATTATGAGTCCTATGACTTCTTTCTATTTAGATTAGCATTAAATGGAGCAATCATATCACTAGCGCCTTCAAAACAATACGTACGTCTCACACAAGTCTTCATTTAGGGAGACCTTCATATTGTTTCATTATTTCTCACAAATTATCAAAATATAGGTGATTATGAGTCATATTACTTCGTTCTAGTTGAAATTAGCACCAAAAGGAGCAATCCAATAAATATCGCGTCCAAAATGTTGCGTAGATCTCACACAAGTCTTCATTTAGGGAGACCTTCATATTGTTTCATTTGTTGTATCAAATTTACAAAGAAAGATGTGATTAAGAGTTGTATTACTTCGTTCTACTTTGATTAGCGTTAAAAGGAGAAACCCATGACTGTGGCGTTCAAAACCATGGGTACATCTCACACAAGTCTTCATTTAGGGAGACCATATTATTTCATTGGTGTTCTAAAATTGTCAAAGAAAGAGGTGATTAGGAGTCCTATAACTTCGTTCTTGTTTTATTAGCATCAAAAGGAGCAATTCCATGACTATCGCGTTCAAAACTATGCATACATCTCACACAAGTCTTCATTTAAGGAGGCATTTTTATTGTTTCATTGGTTCTCTAAAATTGTCAAAGAAAGAGGTGATAAGGAGTTCTATTACTTCTTTCTAATATGATTAGCATCAAAAGGAGCAATCCCATGACTATCGCGTTAAAAACGATGCGTAGTACATCTCACACAAGTCTTGATTTAGGAAGACCTTCTTATTGCTTCATTTGTTTTCTCAAATTGTCAATGAAAGAGGTTTTTATGAGTCCTATGACTTCGTTCTAGTTTGATTTGCATCAAAAGGAGCAATCCTATCACTAGTGCCTTCAAAACGATCCGTACATCTCACACAATTCTTCATTTAGGAAGACCTTATTGTTTCATTAGTTCTCTCAAATTGTAAAAATATTGGTGATTATGAGTCCTATTACTTCGTTCTAGTTGAAATTAGAATCAAAATGAGCAATTCCATCACTATCGTGTCCAAAACGATGCGTAGATGTGACACCCCCAAATTCGGGTAATTCAATTCCACGGGACTTGGTGTTCACTGTACGAATATCATCTATCTATCTACCTATAGTAAATGCAAACCATGCAATAAATAGAATTAAATCCTCCCCTTATGGGGTTACAACATCTAAGTAATAAATAAAATAAATCCCAGGTCATACTAACCTTAAACATCCGTGCGGAACATAAACAAATAAATAAGTCTTACACAACTCTAATATAAGTCTGAAACATAAACACATAAAATAAACAACAAGTCTTCATCACTTGTTGACCTTGCCCTTGCCTTTGCTAGTAGAAGGCTCATTGGACCTTTCGTTCTTAACTGCAATGTTATTATTACGCAAGAGTGAGCACGATTGCCCACAAGTATAATAATATGACAACAATATAATAACATGCGAGTGAATCAAAGACATCTGAATAAAGAAACTCAACTTTTGACTCAAGAATGAATAACAAGAATCAAAAGAACGTCTGAGGGTCATAAGACCTTGAACTATGTCCTAGGTTGTAAAGTTTTTATGCTTTAAACCTTTAACAGTCATAAGACTATGGACTCTACTTCTCGTACTTAGGGGGATCAGCCCTTAGTACCATACTGTGCACAATATCTCAACGATAAAGGGTAAATAATCCCCTTTTACAGGGTTGTTCATCTCAGTTTTGACATCAGAGTCCGCACCAAATGAAGTTTGGTTTGGATAAACTCAATAAGTATTTTAGAATTTAGAACGTTCATCAACTATGGACTAGTCGAATCAATAAGGGTTCACTAGTCCTATAAGGTTCAACAATAACATCGATATTCAACTTGAATAATAAATTTCAAGAGTATACAATCGAATAAGTATTGTATAACTGAGTCATGCTTTTAAAAGAGTTACAATATGTAATATGAATTTCGAACTGGAACAATTAAGAACACGAGCTTACTCGATATAGAAACACAAGTCTAAGACTTAATAAATGAATAAATTAGAATTTAGGGAACTTGCTAAATTAATAAGTTAGGGATAGGATACTTGCCTCTTGCACAAGCTACAAATATAATTACAATTCACTTCCTCAACGTCCTACACATTACATTATGTATACGACATCGATTAGTTTTCATAACTTCCATGTTTAACTGTTGAACTATTCACTTAAGTTCGACTTACAACTTGGTTTATAATATTACTCAATGGCTAACCACATAACATGAATGTAAACTCACAACATGCATATCATACATGTATAGCCCTTTAAACAATCATAATCAAGTTTTACAATTACGATATTCAAGTTCGCACTTAGTTTGTTAACTTGAACCTTCACATTATCTTATACATGTCAATAACTTAATTTATTAATCATGAACTTCAAATCATATAATATTCATGTATGTTACTTAAAACATCTTTTATTTGCGAGAACACTACACTTGTGTGCGTGCATGTCCGAAGCCCTCCGATTGCCTCCGAATACGCATCAGTCACAAAGATGACCATTTTTACCCATTTTAACGATTTCAAATTGAAAAACTTAAAGAATGAAAGTTGTAGGGCTACTCGTTATCTTTCCGAATCATCTTGAATCGCCTTAATCGGAGTTCGTATGAAAACGTTATGCTTATTTTACTACAGGAGGTCAAAACAGTCTCGAAAATAAAAAAAACAAAGGCTCCCGGACAGCCCTTATACTCGTTGGGGCGGGTCCTAATACCCATGAACACCCGCTGGGGCGGGTCCCCCTGCTGGTGCACTCCCTGGTTCGCGATTTTGACAGTTCGTTGGCCCAATTACTCCAATTAAATGCAAATCAAACTCACACAGCGATTTCTATGAAGTACGAACTTCATAGAAACATTATACAATGTTACTAACATGTTTTTAACATCTTAAATCATGCAATTACTCGAATCAAATCATTAAATTTCACTGTTCTTGGTGTTCTTGACGGTTTTGAAGAAAATCAAGAAATTCAACGTTACGGATTCGTTATAACACCGAATCCGTTCGTTTAACTTCCGTTTTGTTCGTATAAACGTGTACAATCATATGCAAATGTTAATTCAAAGTTAAACCATCGATTCATGGTATAAAATTTGTACGTAAGGGCCGTAAGGGCCGTATGGCCATATATATGACTCTGTAATTTTTGAAAACCCAATTTAAACAAAATTCGATTACTGCAAGTTATGCATATATGGCATATAATATGTTATAAACACATATGAACACACATATAGCCATATAATGAACAAATATCAATTTTTTTTCCATTCACAGAGAATTTTTAAAGCACGTAAATGGAAAACTCTGTAACTTTTGAAAAATCAAATTAAGCATAACTACATGGATTTAATCGCATTAAATCATGCATACATGATATACAACATGTTATGATCATACAATAACACATATAAAATCATATCATACATTAATCATCAAATTAGTTATTCACAGAGAATTTCTAACATACGTTAATGGAAAACTTTAAGAACTTGAATTTAAAAACTTAGGAGAAGGAATTACCCTTGCTAGTTTGTGAAGATGATTCAAGGATGATGAAAATCTTCTCTCAATTCTCTGTGTTTTCTTCGTTGAGTTTTTCTCTCTAAAATTTTACTCTGATGAAATATAAAATTTTATATATTATATGTTTATATTAGCCTATATAATTATACGCATATTCAAGCTGGTGGAGTCGTGGTCGGTTAATGCCCTTAGTGGGTTAACTGGTCAACTCCTCATAGGGCCTCGTTTGGCTAGCTCATTTATTTATCCTTTTCACTTAATTTAATAAACTTTTATTATATAGTAAATCGTCACACTTCTAATTAATCAATTAATGTTATTTAAATCACTTAAATAAAATAGCATAAATCCATATTAAATCACATAGTCACATAATTAAAATTCTCATTCATTAATTATGCCAAATCATTAAATCTCTAATTAATTATTTAAATTAATTAGAATAACATTATGCTTATTAATTAATATATTAATCAAATAAGCTCAATTAAATACATACTTTGAATATAAAATTCACTACATTAATTTAACTAATGTGACACGTATAATTAAATTAATCTACCACAATTTCATCAATTAATTATTTAACTCAATAATTAAATCATCGAAAAATATTTATTTAATTCAATAAATATTCAATTTAAATTACAAAAATCTTGTTCGTCACAGTAGATCTCACACAAATCTCCATTTAGGGAGACCTTCATATTGTTCCATTGGTTGTTTCAAATTTACAAAGGAAGAGGTGTTTAAGAGTTGTATTACTTCGTTCTACTTTGATTAGCGTCAAAAGGAGAAACCCATGACTATCACGTTCAAAACCATGCGTACATCTCACACAAGTCTTCATTTAGGAAGACCTTATTATTTCATTGGTGCTCTAAAGTTGTCAAAGAAAGAGGTGATTAGGAGTCCTATAACTTCTTTCTAGTTTGATTAGCATCAAAAGGAGCAATTCCATGACTATCGCGTTCAAAACGATGCGTACATCTTGCAAAAGTCTTTATTTAAAGAAACTTTCTTATTGTTTCATTGGTTCTCTAAAATTTGATAAGAAAGAGATGATTATGAGTCCTATTACTTCGTTCTAATTTGATTAGCATCAAAAGGAGCATTTCGTGACTATCACATTAAAAACTATGTGTACATCGCACACAAATCTTGATTTAGGGGAGAACTTCTTATTGTTTCATTGGTTCCCTCAAATTATCAAAGAAAGAGGTGATTATGAGTCCTATGACTTCTTTCTATTTAGATTAGCATTAAATGGAGCAATCCTATCACTAGCGCCTTCAAAACGATACGTACGTATCACACAAGTCTTCATTTAGGGAGACCTTCATATTGTTTCTTTATTTCTCACAAATTATCAAAATATAGGTGATTATGAGTCATATTATTTCGTTCTAGTTGAAATTAGCATCAAAAGGTGCAATCCAATCAATATCGCGTCCAAAATGATGCGTAGATCTCACACAAGTCTTCATTTAAGGAGACCTTCATATTGTTTCATTGGTTGTATCAAATTTACAAAGAAAGAGGTGATTAAGAGTTGTATTACTTCGTTCTACTTTGATTAGCGTTAAAAGGAGAAACCCATGACTGTGGCGTTCAAAACCATGCGTACATCTCACACAAGTCTTCATTTAGGGTGACCTTATTGTTTCATTGGTGTTCTAAATTTGTCAAAGAAAGAGGTGATTAGGAGTCCTATAACTTCGTTCTTGTTTGATTAGCATCAAAAGGAGCAATTCCATGACTATCGCGTTCAAAACTATGCATACATCTCACACAAGTCTTCATTTAAGGAGACATTTTTATTGTTTCATTGGTTCTCTAAAATTGTCAAAGAAAGAGGTGATAAGGAGTTCTATTACTTCTTTCTAATATGATTAGAATCAAAAGGAGCACTCCCATGACTATCGCGTTAAAAATGATGCATAGTACATCTCACACAAGTCTTGATTTAGGAAGACCTTCTTATTGCTTCATTTGTTTTCTCAAATTGTTAATGAAAGAGGTTTTTATGAGTCCTATGACTTTGTTCTTGTTTGATTTGCATCAAAAGGAGCAATCCTATCACTAGTGCCTTCAAAACGATCCGTACGTCTCACACAATTCTTCATTTAGGAAGACCTTATTGTTTCATTAGTTCTCTCAAATTGTAAAAATATAGGTGATTATGAGTTCTATTACTTCGTTCTAGTTGAAATTAGAATCAAAATGAGCAATCCCATGACTATCGCGTCCAGAACGATGCGTAAATCTCACACAAATCTACATTTAGGGAGACCTTCATATTGTTCCATTGGTTGTTTCAAATTTACAAAGAAAGAGGTGTTTAAGAGTTGTATTACTTCGTTCTACTTTGATTAGCGTCAAAAGGAGAAACCCATGACTATCACGTTCAAAACCATGCGTACAACTCACACAAGTCTTCATTTAGGAAGGCCTTCTTATTATTTCGTTGGTGCTCTAAAGTTGTCAAAGAAAGAGGTGATTAGGAGTCCTATAACTTCGTTCTTGTTTGATTAGCATCGAGCAATCCCATGACTATCGCGTTCAAAACGATGCGTACATCTCGCAAAAGTCTATATTTAAAGAAACTTTCTTATAGTTTCATTGGTTCTCTAAAATTTGATAAGAAAGAGATGATTATGAGTTCTATTACTTTGTTCTAATTTGATTAGCATGAAAAGGAGCATTCTATGACTATCGCGTTAAAAACGATGTGTACATCTCACACAAGTTTTGATTTAGAGGAGAACTTCTTATTGTTTCATTGGTTCCTTCAAATTATCAAAGAAAGAGGTGATTATGAGTCCTATGACTTCTTTCTATTTAGATTAGCATTAAATAGAGCAATCCTAACACTAGCGCCTTCAAAACGATCCGTACATCTCACACAAGTCTTCATTTGGGGAGACCTTATTGTTTCATTAGTTCTCACAAATTGTCAAAATATAGGTGATTATGAGTCATATTACTTCGTTCTAGTTGAAATTAGCATCAAAAGGTGCAATCCAATCAATATCTCGTACAAAACGATGCGTAGATCTCACACAAGTCTTCATTTAGGGAGACCTTCATATTGTTTCATTGGTTGTATCAAATTTACAAAGAAAGAGGTGATTAAGAGTTGTATTACTTCGTTCTACTTTGATTAGCGTTAAATGGAGAAACCCATGACTGTGGCGTTCAAAACCATGCGTACATCTCACACAAGTTTTCATTTAGGAAAACCATATTGTTTCATTGGTGTTCTAAAATTGTCAAAGAAAGAGGTGATTAGGAGTCCTATAACTTCGTTCTTGTTTGATTAGCATCAAAAGGAGCAATTCCTTGACTATCGAGTTCAAAACCATACGTTCATCTCACAAAAGTATTCATTTAAGGAGACCTTCTTATTGTTTCATTGGTTATCTAAAATTGTCAAAGAAAGAGGTGATAAAGAGTTCTATTACTTCTTTCTAATATGATTAGCATCAAAAGGAGCAATCCCATGACTATCGCATTAAAAGCGATGCGTAGTACATCTCACACAAGTCTTTATTTAGGAAGACCTTCTTATTGTTTCATTGGTTTTCTCAAATTGTCAATGAAAGTGGTTTTTATGAGTCCTATGACTTCGTTCTAGTTTGATTTGCATCAGAAGGAGCAATCTTATCACTTGTGCCTTCAAAACGATCCGTACATCTCACACAAGTCTTCATTTAGGAAGACCTTCTTATTGTTTCATTAGTTCTCTCAAATTATAAAAATATAGGTGATTATGAGTCCTATTACATCGTTCTAGTTGAAGATAGAATCAAAAGGAGCTATCCCATCACTATCGTGTCCAAAACGATGCGTAGATCTCACACAAGTCTTCATTTAGGGAGATCTTCATATTGTTCCATTGGTTGTTTTAAATTTACAAAGAATGAGGTGATTAAGTTGTATTACTTCGTTCTACTTTGATTAGCGTCAAAAGGAGAAACCCATGACTATCACGTTCAAAACCATGCGTACAACTCACACAAGTCTTCATTTAGGGAGACCTTCTTATTATTTCATTGGTGCTCTAAAATTATCAAAGAAAGAGGTGATTAGGAGTCTTATAACTTCGTTCTAGTTTGATTAGCATCAAAAGAAGCAATCCCATGACTATCGCGTTCAAAACGATGCGTACATCTCACACAAGTCTTTATTTAAAGAGACTTTCTTATTGTTTCATTGGTTCTTTAAAATTATCAAAGAAAGAGATGATTATGAGTCCTACTACTTCGTTCTAATTTGATTAGCCTCAAAAGGAGCATTCCATGACTATCGCGTTAAAAATGATGTGTACATCTCACACAAGTCTTGATTTAGGGGAGAACTTCTTATTGTTTTATTGGTTCCCTCAAATTGTCAAAGAAAGAGGTGATTATGAGTCCTATAACTTCTTTCTATATAGATTAGCATTAAATGGAGCAATCCTATCACTAGCGCCTTCAAAACGATCTGTACATCTCACACAAGTCTTCATTTAGGGAGACCTTCATATTGTTTCCTTAGTTCTCACAAATTGTCAAAATATAGGTGATTATGAGTCATATTACTTCGTTCTAGTTGAAATTAGCATCAAAAGGAGCAATCCAATCAATATCGCGTCCAAAACGATGCGTAGATCTCACACAAGTATTCATTTAGGGAGACCTTCATATTGTTTCGTTGGTTGTATCAAATTTACAAAGAAAGAGGTGATTAAGAGTTGTATTACTTCGTTCTACTTTGATTAGCGTTAAAAGGAGAAACCCATGACTGTGACGTTCAAAACCATGCGTATATCTCACACAAGTCTTCATTTAGGGAGACCTTATTGTTTCATTGGTGTTTTAAAATTGTCAAAGAAAGAGGTGATTAGGAGTCCTATAACTTCGTTCTTGTTTGATTAGCATCAAAAGGAGCAATTCCATGACTATCGCGTTCAAAACTATGCGTGCATCTCACATAAGTCTTCATTTAAGGAGGAGACCTTCTTATTTTATTTTATTTTTTGCTAAATTTTAAGACTATATAAATAAAAGAAACAAGTTACAAGGGACATTGGAGGACTCCAATAGGATATAGCATAGACATCATAGGACAGGCCCTATGATGTCATGACTATAAAAAGTAGGCCTAAACCCAACCGACAAGATGGAAAAATCACCTGAAAGACCAACCTATCACGTGCATCATGTTTCTCTCTCTAGAAATTATGCTCTGCCTTCTCTCTAGACTTTCTTTCCTTGCCTGCCCTCCTTTTGTCCCCACCTAATTTTTCCAGCCCTTCACCTATTTTCTACGGTTCTCTCTTTTCCCCGTTTGTGCCTTTGACTTTCTTTTTTTGGGTACTGCCCTCCTCCTTTCTTTTTCGGCTTTCCTTTCTCCATCCAATCTTTTCCGTTGCTCCATTTTTTTTCCTTTCCTTTCCCCTTCTGTTTTTTTCGGTCATCTCGCCGTCCCCTTTCCTTCTCCCCCCTTGCCTCTGGGTTTTCTGTTCTGCTCTGGCTTGCCCTCCTTTTGTTCTGTTCCCATGGTTGACCACCAACACCTTTCCGCCGGGAACTCTGAAAGCTCCCAGTCTCGTGACTTATTTGTCGAGTATGGGGTTTCCAAACCAAACTCCCCAATTACTACCGTCGAAATGGATGAATCAGTGGCTAATCCCCATTTTGTGTCCTTCAGTTCGGATGAATCTACTGCTTCTGAGGTCCCCTTGGGGGATAATCTAGGTCTGGTGTCTCCTTCGGCTGCTCAAGAGATTTTTAGAGCAGCCCAGTACTTCTCTAGGAATGATCGAGAAGAAGCTCTTGCCGAAAGGAAAAAGAATGCTAAGCTTATGGCTTATTTATCTGCTCTTGGCCTTCCTTTGGCAGATGTAAACGAGCTACCCACTATTGGAACCTCTGCTGCCATAGCAAATGCACGCAAAGTGTTTGATAATTGTCCTGTGTTTGGAAATGGATCCTCTAAGGCTGCCTCCCCTGTTCCGGTGTCTGGCAGCTCTCTTATTCCCACGTATTATGTTGGTGAGTCTTCTAAACCCCCTTATCTGCTTGACCCAACTGGTCAGCTGCTGCCAGGTTCCTCCCCTTTTCGGGGTAGCCCTTCGTCTGGCCCGTGCTCTGGCGCTGGCCCTGGCTTGGGTAGGCCCAACTATGCCCCCCCTGGAAGAAGGAGAGATTCCAAGGCCTGCTGCCGGCATATCTAAATCTTGGTGTGATATAGTCTCTGCTAATACCTCTAAATCTTTGGATTTATCCTTCTTCACTCCTTCTCCTGTCTCGGAAGATGGCAGTATCATTGTGAAACCTCCGGTGGAAGTCCTCTTAAGAGGGAACAAAATGTGGTCTTCTAGTCTTGTCGGTTACTTTCTCCATTCTAAATTACCTTATAAGGTAGTGGAGCCTATAGCACATCGTATTTGGGGTAACCTTGGGCTCCAAAAAGTTTTTCTCCATGAAAAGGGCTACTACATCTTTAAGTTCAAAACCGTCTCGGATAGGGACAATGTCCTGGCATCAGGCCCTTGGCACTTTGCTTCCAAAGTTATTATTCTTCAGCCTTGGAAGGCTGGGGTAGAATTATCTAAGTCTGAATGCTCAAAAGTTCCCATCTGGGTTAAGTTAAGCAAAGTTCCTTTCCCTTACTGGTCTGCTGAAGGTATTAGCTACATTGCCAGCAATCTTGGAAAACCTCTTTTTGCTGATGAAATGACTGCAAAATTGGACCCCATGAGTTTTGCTAGAGTTTGTATTGAGATTGATGCTAGCTTTTCCTTCCCGAGCTCCATCAAAGTTGTTGTCTTTAATGAGGATTCGCTTGAGGAAGTGGTGCTCCCTGTTGCTGTTGATTATCAGAGCAAACCTCCCTCATGCCAGGCTTGTAATGTTTTTGGCCACTCTTCCTTGAAATGTCCAAAATCAAATTTCCAGTGGATTCCCAAGGTTCTCCAACCTAGCGCAGCTACAGAAACTCATGTCCCGGACCGGGAACCGGTTTGTTCTGGTGTGGGTCACAGTCCTTCTGGTACTCTGGAACCGGTTTGTTCAGTGTGGGTCACAGTCTCAAAAGGGGCAAAACCACCAGCGAGGGCTGACTCATTTTCCTCTCCTGGGAAGGAAACTAACCCCTTTTCCCCACTAGCAGGTTCTTCGTCGGGTCTACGAGCTTTTTTCTGATTCTGAATCCCCTATTGCCCACAATCCTGTTGTGGACAAGATCAAGCTGGTTGATGA
This sequence comes from Panax stipuleanatus, assembly GCA_020205555.1. Lineage (NCBI taxonomy): Eukaryota > Viridiplantae > Streptophyta > Magnoliopsida > Apiales > Araliaceae > Panax > Panax stipuleanatus. The sequence goes on along the minus strand of JAINUT010002894.1, from coordinate 112,033 downwards.
GAAAGATGGTAAGGATTTTCGCCTGAAGGCGAAAGCTGGGAAGAAACTCTCAAAGGAGGCTAAAAAGAGACTCAAAGGCCTTGGAGTCTCTTCTGCTCCAACTTAGTTTATGCTAGCTACATATAATGTCAGAGGTCTTAATAAAAAGCCGAAGCAGGCTTATGTTCGTCAAATGATTTATGACAATAATATTTCTTTTGTTGGGCTGCTTGAAACTAGAGTTAAGGAACATAACTACTCCAGCATCTCAAACTCTATCTGTAGGAACTGGAATTGGGGTTGTAATTATGACCACCATGCTAATGGTCACATTTGGGCTGGATGGAATCCCATCATATGGAATGTGGATTTCCTTTTAGTTTCCTCCCAACTTATTCATTGTAAAGTCAAGCATCTCAATAGTAACTCTAATAGTTTTTTTGTCTCTATTGTCTATGGGCTGAACACAATTGTGGAAAGACGAGACTTATGGAACTCCTTAATTTCGCTTAATTCTAATAATTGTTGGTGTATTTTGGGAGACTTTAATGCCATCAGAGACCTGGCCGAGTTTGATAGGGCCAATGATTCGTGGAACTGTGGTATGGAGGATCTTCGAGACTGTTTGGAACACATTGGAGCTGATGACATCCGTGGTGTTGGCCCCCTTTTCACATGGTGGAATAATCAAGTTGAGCATCCCATCCTCAGAAAGCTGGACAGGGCTATAGGGAACGAGGTTTGGTTCTCCTCCTTTCCTAATGCTCAGGTCACCTTCGGGCCAAGAGGTATCTCAGACCATTCTCCAGTTCTTCTCAACACTGGCTCCCTCCTTGTATCCTCAAGGAAACCTTTCAAGTTTTTTAATCATTTAACTAAACTTGATGGGTTCCTTGAATGTGTTACTGACATCTGGAGTCGTCCCGTGCTTGGAAATCCCTTCCGTATTTTCTCTGAAAAGCTAAAAATGACAAAGAGGGCCCTTTTCTCTCTAAACAGAATTTCTGGCAATGTTACCTCTTCGGTTAAAATAGCCACTGATGCTCTTCACAGTACTCAAACCCTTCTTCAGGGAAGGCCAAGGGATTTGGCTCTCCTTGAATCTGAAAAACTCTGCCTTCATTCGCTTTGGCGAGCTCTCGAAGTGGAGGAAACTCTTCTGCAACAAAAGTCTAGGGCTAATTGGCTGGCTTTGGGGGACCGCAATTCAAAGTTCTTTTCAACATGGTCAAGAGCAGATGGAATTCTAATAAGATCCTGTCCATTCTAAACGATGATGGAGTTCTTGTTCATGGACAGCAAGCGGTGGAATCGGTGGCCACTAAGTACTTTCAGGATTTGTTTAACCCTGAGTCTGACAATATCTTGCCACAGGATTGGGATGGTTCTCCTAATAAAGTTATTAGTCCGGACCAGGCTGGTCTTCTCATTGCCCCTATCACTGATGAGGAAATTCTCTCCACTTTAAATTCCATGAAGAAGAATAAAAGCCCTGGCCCGGATGGGTTTAATGTAAATTTCTTCATTCACTGTTGGGCCATTGTGGGTAATGACTTCTCAAACCTTGTTAAACACTTTTTCGCAACTAGTTATATGCCTAAGGGTATTAACTCTACAGCCATCGCCCTCATTCCCAAATGTGCAAACCCGTCTGCAATGTCTGACTTCTGACCCATTTCTTGTTGCAACACTATCTATAAGTGCATTTCGAAGATACTTGCGTCCAGGCTTAAGACTGTTTTGCCCACTGTTATTGGCAAGTCCCAGTCTGCCTTCATCAAGGGGAGGAGTATCAGTGACAATATCCTTCTTGCTCAAGACCTCCTTAGGAATTATCATCGTTCCTCTGGCCCCCCTCGGTGTGCCCTTAAAATTGATCTAAGAAAGGCTTTTGATACAGTAAACTGGGATTTTCTCCTTTCTTCTCTGCATCTTTTTCACTTTCTTCCCATCTTCATTAGATGGATCCGAGCATGTATCTCCACAGCTATGTTCTCTATTAAGGTAAATGGCTCTTTTGCGGGTTATTTTGGAAGTAAGCGTGGTTTAAGACAGGGTGACCCCCTATCCCCTTACCTTTTTGTTCTAGTCATGGAAATGCTCTCCTCTAAGATCTCGAAAGATGTCTTGCTCCCGGATTTCAAATTTCATTAGAGAACTAAAGATTGTAACCTAACCCATCTTTTCTTTGCGGATGACATCATGGTGTTTTGCCATGCCAATGTTAACTCTGTTAACATCATCAACTCTTGCATCCAATCTTTCTCTCTCTTTTCTGGCCTCCTTCCAAATGTCTACAAAAGTCAATGCTTCCTTGCAAATACTGACCAAAGAACCTCCACAGATATTCTATCCTTGCTTGGGTTCCAAGTGGGCACCCTTCCTGTCAAATTCTTAGGGGTTCCTCTTATCTCCTCTAAGCTTTCTTTCGCTGATTGTGTTCCACTTATCCATCGAATCACCTCCAGAGTATCGTCTTGGACTTCCATTTCCTTAGCATACTCTGGACGTCTTCAGCTTATCAAATATGTCTTATTCTCCATCCAATCTTTTTGGAGCAACCATTTCATCTTCCCCAAAGCTGTATCTAGGGCTATTCAATCCATCCTCTGCCGGTTCCTATGGAAAGGTCCTTCCCTGGGTAAATCTGGCTCTCGTGTCGCTTGGCAAAAGCTTTGCCACCCAGTTTCGGAAGGGGGTCTAGGAATCAAAAGTATCATTGATTGGAACAATTCTCTGATCTTGATGCATTTAATTGACATCATCCGGGCTGATTCGGCCTCCTTATGGGCTTCTTGGATTAACACCACTGTCTTGAAAGGGAAAAATTTCTGGAACTATCTGGCCCCTTCTGATTGTTCTTGGATATGGAGACAGGTCCTTAAGCTTAGGCCCCTTGCTAGAACCTTTATTTCTTATCATGTGGGTAATGGCTCCAACACTAGTTTTTGGTTTGACCCCTGGATTAATGGCAATCCCATTAACCCAAGTCAAACCTTGCTTGCAAATTCTGGACTCTCTCCTATGGCAAAGGTGGCGGATATCATTATTGATTCCTCTTGGACTCTTCCCTTGAGCTTCCACCATGAGATGATTGAACTTAAGAGATTATTGAAGCGCAGCCTTTCTGCCCCCTCTCTCCCGACAGAATTGAATGGAATGGTTCCTCTATAGTGCGTATTAAAGCTCGGCATATCTGGGATTCTATTAGATCCAAACAGTCTACTCCGAATTGGCACAAAATTGTTTGGCATAAGCTTCATGTCCCTCGATTCTCATTTATCCTATGGATGGGATTCCTTAAAAAGCTTCCCACTAATGATATTACTAGGCATTACTCCTCAGGCAGAATTTCCCCTTGCCCTTTTTGTCAGCGACATGAGGAAAGCTTTGATCACCTTGTTTTTGAATGCTCTTTCTCTTCGTCCATTTTGCAGCAGGCCTTGGAACTTGGTGACTGGTCTAATGTTCCAAAGGACTGGATTGGGCTTACTTCCTTTATCATCTCTTTCCAAGGTAGAAGTCTGTCAAAACTCATTCTCTATCTTACCTTTGTTGCTACCTTCTATAAGGTTTGGGAAGCTAGAAATTTAAAGACACTCGGACAAGCTTCTCCTCTCTTCCTGTGTTGCTAAGGATATTATCAATATTGTTAAATTAAGGTTATCTTCATCATCTCGTTTTTTAAAAGCATCTCATACGAATCAGTACTACTGTAAATGGTTACTTCTGTAATCATTACTTCTGGCATCAGCGCTGGCTGCATTGTTTCTAGGTTCTGTTTTTGGGTTGGGTTGGTTGGAGCATTTTCTGGGTTTCTGATGCCTTCCTCATCCCTCCTAGTTGTTGATTGATCAAGATGGTTTCTGGCTTGTTTCAGCTGGGTTCTTTTGTTGGCTTTTGGCTTGTGGCAGCTACTGGTTTCTGGCTTCTGGCCCCAGCTGGTTTCTGGCTTCTGTTGATGTTGTGGGTTTAGGGAACTGCTGGGTTCTGGTTTCTTGCTTGCTTCAGCTGGGTTTGTGTTTTTTTTTGTTGGCCCTAGCAGGTTCTGTGTCGCTCCGGCTGCTGGGGGTATGCTATCTGTTGCGGCTTCTTATTTTGGTTCTGGGCCTGTTGCTGGAAGAAGCTGCAGTTTCTGCCAGTAGTTTTTTGCTGCCGGTCTGCCTTTCTTCTCTGTGCTCTGGTTTGGTGATCCTTGCTGCTATCTGCTGCTGTTTGTTTGTTCTCTCTATAGTTTTTGCTATGTTCTGCAGTTTATGCTATGTTTTGCAGTTTCTGCAGTTTGCTTGCAGTCGTGCTCTTTTGTCTGCAAATAATGCAAAACTCGAAGGCAGTTTGCTTGCAGTCGTGCTGGTGTTATGAGCATGTGCTATGTGGATTCGGTTGGTTTGGGTTGAGGCTTTGGTGTTCTGAGCATGGTGTTCTGAGCATTGTGCTATGCTTGGTCTAATGCTTGGCTGGAGGGCAGATTCTGGGTTGGGTGGTCCGGCATGGAGGGTTTGGTTTTGGGTTGGTGGTCTAGGTTTGGTTGGTCTGACATTGTGGGCAGATTCTGGGTTTGCTGTTTGTTCTGGTTTGAACCGAAGAGTGTTGGCCTGCTGTTTGTTCTGGTTTCTACTGGTTTTATGTTTGGTTGGTTTGGACCGTGCTGACTCCTGGTTGTTCCTTTTGGCTGGGTTGCTTAAGCTGTGCTAGTTCCGGGCACTAGTCTTTGGTTTTAGGTTAGGGCCGGGTGTTTTGGCTGTCTTGGGCCGGTTGGCTTGGGGTTTGTTGTTCTGGGAGGGGCTTTGCTTCTCCATGGTTCTCGGCTTGGGGTTGTTGGCTTGGGCCCTTTTGATGTTTGTCTTTGTTTCTTAACGGTTGGTTTGCGTGCTTATTTGTTGGGCCGGTTGCTGCCTTGTATGGCTTTTTTGTACAGTTTATGTTCCTTGCAATATAGGGTAGTCTGCTCTTTCTTGTTGGCTTGGTATTTGGCCTTCCTTTTATAGTTATGACATCATAGGGTTTGTCCTATGATGTCTATGCTATATCCTATTGGAGTCCTCCAATGTCCCTTGTATCCTGCTTTATTTATATATTTTAAATTTAGCAAAAAAAAAAAAGACCAACCTATTACAAAGGAACAATCAAAATAAACCCAACCAAAACAGGAACAAACCGACCCATTAACAAAGCAAAGCAGCTGGTAAAAACCCAACCCAACAGCCTAAAACCCAAATCCCGAGATTATAGGAACCCAAGGCGGACCGGTCATCAAAGTATAGCAAAAAATCTGCATGGCCCAAACTGTCACCGAGTATGAAACAAAACTAGACAACCAGCATACAACCACCGAAAATAATTCGGCTTCCTAGAACAGCATGGAAAATCATGGAACCTGCATGGGGACCTGCTGGGCAGAACAGCTACCAAGACCAGCAACCCAACTTGGAAGGAAATGAGGAAGGAAATAATCACAGTCCAGTCCGTGGGAACAATTGACCAATCAACTTGCTGCACAGCCTTAGAGAAGACACTCCCAAGCCAAACCGAGCCGGCCGAAACCAAAGCCCAAAGCATTAGAAACCCAGAAAACTCCAACCAAACCAGCCCAAAACAATCTGAAACCAGCAGCCAACTTCGAATCCTATCACTGTATTGCTAAATTTTTTAACAAAAAGGCTGCAAACCAGGAGAAGCAGCAAGCAGCCAGAAGTGTAGCCCAGCAGCATGGACTAAATGCAAGGAGAAGCAGCAGGGATCCCCTAGCAGTAACTGGAAACCAGTAGCAAAACCGAACAGTAGAATCCAAATATAAACCCAGCAGCAAAGAAATCGGGCAGCCATCCACTAGAGAAAGCATAAGACCTCCCAACTCTAGAAAGCATCAGAAACAAGGCTGCCAGCGCTGAGAAGGGGAAAAGCATAGAAGTCCACCAAGCAACCCATATACAGTAGTAATAATTACAGAGGTAACCATTTACAGTAATGATTATAGAAGTAACCATTTACAGTAGTACTGATTGGTATGAGATGCTTTAATAAAACGAGAGGATGAAGACAACCTTGATTTAACAATATTGATGATATCCCTAGCAACGCAGGAAGAGAAGGGAAGCTTGTCCAAGTGAATCTTTCCATTTCTAGCTTCCCAAACCTTGTAGAAGGTAGCAGCAAAGGTAAGATAAAGAATGTGTTTTGTCAAACTTCTACCTTGGAAAGAAATGAGAACGGAAGTAAGCCCAATCCAGTCCTTGGGGACATTAGGCCAGTCACCAAGCTCCAAGGCCTGCTGCAAAATGGATGAAGAGAAAGAGCATTCAAAAAATAAGTGATCAAAACTTTCATCATGTCTCTGACAAAAAGGGCAAGGGGAAATTCTGCATGAGGAGTAATTAGCCTAGTAATATCATTAGTAGGGAGCTTTTTAAGGAATCCCAACCATAGGATAAAAGAAAATCGAGGAACGTGAAGCTTATGCCAAACAATTTTGTGCCAATTCGGAGTAGCCTGTTTGGATCTAATAGAATCCCAGATATACCGAGCTTTGATACGCACTAAAGAGGAACCATTCCATTCAATTCTGTCGGGAGAGAGGGGGCGGAAAGGCTGAGTTTCAATGAGTCTCTTTAGTTCAATCATCTCATGGTGGAAGCTCAAGGGAAGAGTCCAAGAGGAATCAATAATGATATCTGCCACCTTTGCCATAGGAGAAAGGCCAGAATTTGCAAGCAAGGTTTGACTGGGGTTAATGGGGTTGCCATTAATCCAGGGGTCATACCAAAAACTAGTGTTGGAGCCATTACCCACATGATAAGAAATTAAGGTTCTAGCAAGGGGCCTAAGCTTGAGGACCTGTCTCCATATCCAGGAACAATCAGAAGGGGCCAGATAGTTCCAGAAATTTCTCCCTTTCAAGACAGTTGTATTAACCCAAGAAGCCCATAAGGAGGGCGAATCAGCCCGGATGATATCAATTAAATGCATCAAAATCAGAGAATTATTCCATTCAATGATACTTTTGATTCCTAGACCCCCTTCCGAAACTGGGTGGCAAAGCTTTTGCCAAGCGACACGAGAGCCAGATTTACCCAGGGAAGGACCTTTCCATAGGAACCGGCATAGGATGGATTGAATAGCCTTGGACACAGCTTTGGGGGAAATGAAATGGTTGCTCCAATAAGACTGGATGGAGAATAAGACAGATTTGATAAGCTGAAGACGTCCAGAGTATGCTAAGGAAATAGAAGTCCAAGATGATACTCTGGAGGTGATTCGGTGGATAAGTGGAACACAGTCCGAGAAAGAAAGCTTAGAGGAGATAAGAGGAACCCCCAGGAATTTGACAGGAAGGGTGCCCACTTGAAACCCAAGCAAAGATAAAATATCTGTGGAGGTTCTTTGGTCAGTATTAGCAAGAAAGCATTGACTTTTGTAGACATTTGGAAGGAGGCCAGAAAAGAGAGAAAGATTGGATGCAAGAGTTGATGATGTTAACAGAATTTACATTGGCATGGCAAAACACCATGATGTCATCCGCAAAGAAAAGATGGGTTAAGTTACAATCTTTAGTTCTCCAATGAAATTTGAAATCCAGGAGTAAGACAGCTTTCGAGATATTAGAGGAGAGCATTTCCATAACTAGCACAAATAGGTAAGGGGATAAGGGGTCGCCTTGTCTTAAACCGCGCTTACTTCCAAAATAACCCGCAAGGGAACCTTTGACCTTAATAGAGAACATAGCTATGGAGATACAAGCTCGAATCCATCTAATGAAGATGGGAGGAAAGTGAAAAAGATGCAGAGAAGAGAGGAGAAAATCCAAGTTAACTGTATCAAAAGCCTTTCTAAGATCAATTTTAAGGGCACACCGAGGAGGGCCAGAGGAACGATGATAATTCCTAAGGAGGTCTTGAGCAAGAAGGATATTGTCACTGATACTCCTCCCCTTGATGAAGGCAGATTGGGAATTGCCAATAACAGTGGGCAAGACAGTCTTAAGCCTCGACGCAAGAATCTTAGAAATGCACTTATAAATAGTGTTGCAACAAGAAATGGGTCGAAAGTCAGACATTGCAGACGGGGTTGCACACTTGGGAATGAGGGCGATAGCCGTAGAGTTAATACCCTTAGGCATATAACTTGTTGCGAAAAAGTGTTTAACAACATTTGAGAAATCATTACCCACAATGTCCCAACAGTGAGTGAAGAAATTCACATTAAACCCATCAGGGCCAGGGCTTTTAAACTTCTTCATGGAATTTAAAGTGGAGAGAATTTCCTCATCAGTGATAGAGGCAATGAGAAGGCTAACCTGGCCCGGACTAATAACTTTAGCAAGAGAAACATCCCAATCCTGTTGCAAAATAGTGACAGACTCTGGGTTAAACAGATCCGGGAAGTACTTAGTGGCAACCGATTCCACCGCCTGCTGTCCATGAACAAGAACTCCAACATCATTTTGAATGGACAGGATCTTATTAGAATTCCATCTACTCTTGACCATGTTGAAAAAGAACTTAGAATTGCGGTCCCCCAATGCCAACCAATTAACCCTAGACTTTTGTTGCAGAAGAGTTTCCTCCACTGCGAGAGCTTGCCAAAGCGAATGAAGGCAAAGTTTTTCAGATTCAATGAGAGCCAAATCCCTAGGCCTTTCCTGAAGAAGGGTTTGAGTACTGTGAAGAGCATCTGTGGCTATTTTAACTGAAATGGTAACATTGCCAAAAATTCTGTTTAGAGATATAAGGGCCCTCTTTGTCATTTTCATCTTTTCAGAGAAAATACGGAAGGGATTTCCAAGCACGGGACGACTCCAAATGTCAACAACACATTCAAGTTTAGTCAAATGATTAAAAAACTGAAAGGGTTTCCTTGAGGAGACAAGGTGGGAGCCAGTGTTGAGAATAACTGGAGAATGGTCCGAAATACCTCTTGGCCCGAAGGTGACCTGAGCATTTTGAAAAGAGGTCCGAAATACCTCTTGGCCCGAAGGTGACCTGAGCATTTGGCCCTGTCAGACTCGACCAGGTCTCTGATGGCATTAAAGTCTCCCAAAATACACCAACAGTTATTAGAATTAAGCGAAATTAAGGAGTTCCATAAGTCTCGTCTCTCCACAATTGAGTTAAGCCCATAGACAATAGAGACAAAAAAACTATTAGAGTTACTATTAAGATGCTTGACTTTACAATGAATAAGTTGGGAGGAAACAAGAAGGAAATCCACATTCCATAGGATGGGATTCCATCCAACCCAAATGCGACCATTGGCATGGTGGTCATAGTTACAACCCCAGTTCCAGTTCCTACAGACAGAGTTTGAGATTCTGGAATAGTTATGTTCCTTGACTCTAGTTTCAAGCAGCCCAACAAAGGAAATATTATTGTCAGAAATCATTTGACGAACATAAGCCTGTTTTGGCTTCTTATTAAGACCTCTGGCATTATATGTAGCTAGCATAAACTAAGTTGGAGCAGAACAGACTCCAAGGCCTTTGAGTCTCTTTTTAGCCTCCTTGGAGAGTTCCTTCCCAGCTTTAGCCTTCAGGCAAAAATCCTTACCATCTTTCTCATAAACCAGCTTGATCTTGTCCACAATAGGATTGTGGGCAATAGGGGATTCAGAATCAGATAAAGCTCGTAGACCCGACGAAGAACCTGCTAGTGGGGAAAAGGGGTTAGTTTCCTTCCCAGGAGAGGAAAATGAGTCAGCCCTAGCTGGTGGTTTTGCCCCTTTTGAGACAGTGACCCACACCGAACTACCCGGTTCCAGAGTACCAGAAGGACTTACGACCGCAACACCAGTAGACAAAATAGGCAAGGGGTCCGGGACAGGGGTTTCTGTAGCTGCAAAAGGAAACCTTCTTATTGTTTCATTGGTTCTCTAAAATTGTCAAAGAAAGAGGTGATAAGGAGTTCTATTACTTCGTTCCAATATGATTAGCATCAAAAGGAGTAATCCCATGACTATCGCGTTAAAAACGATGCGTAGTACATCTCACACAAGTCTTGATTTAGGAAGACCTTTTTCTTTTTTCTTTTTTTTTTATAATGTGGAGTTTCCGACCCGCGGGTCGACAAATCTCCTTAGCCCAAAACTAGAGTGATTTGCTACCCGACTTGCGTCGGGGGTACCGTGGCCACCATGGGGCTTAATTCAGCCTTAACAATGTTGCAAGCAGGACTCGAACCTAGGATGTCCGGGTTTACGGCTCAGCCTTATCATTGTTTCATTGATTTTCTCAAATTGTCAATGAAAGTTATTTTTCTGAGTCCTATGACTTCGTTCTTATTTGATTTGCATCAAAAGGAACAATCCTATCACTAGTGCCTTCAAAACGATCCGTACATCTCACACAAGTCTTCTTCATTTAGGAAGACCTTCTTATTGTTTCATTAGTTCTCTCAAATTGTAAAAATATAGGTGATTATGAGTCCTATTACATCGTTCTAGTTGAAGATAGAATCAAAAGGAGTAATCCCATCATTATCGCGTCCAAAACGATGCGTAGATCTCACACAAGTCTTCATTTAGGGAGACCTTCATATTGTTCCATTGGTTGTTTCAAATTTACAAAGAAAGAGCTGATTAAGAGTTGTATTACTTCGTTCTACTTTGATTAGCGTCAAAAGGAGAAACCCATGACTATCACGTTCAAAACCATGCATACATCTCACACAAGTCTTCATTTAGGGAGACCTTCTTATTATTTCATTACTGCTCTAAAATTGTCAAAGAAAGAGGTGACTTGAAGTCCTATAACTTCGTTCTAGTTTGATTAGCATTAAAAGGAGCAATCCCATGACTATCGCGTTCAAAAAGATTCGTACATCTCACAAAAGTCTTTATTTAAAGCGACTTTCTTATTGTTTCATTGGTTCTCTAAAATTATTAAAGAAATAGATGATTATGAGTCCTATTACTTCGTTATAATTTGATTAGCATCAAAAGGAGCATTCCATGACTATCGCAATAAAAACGATGTGTACATCTCACACAAGTCTTGATTTAGTGGAGAACTTCTTATTATTTCATTGGTTCCCTCAAATTATCAAAGAAATAGGTGATTATGAGTCCTATGACTTCTTTATATTTAGATTAGCATTAAATGGAGCAATCCTATCACTAGCGCCTTCAAAACGATCCGTACATCTCACACAAGACCTTTTTTTTGCTAAATTTTAAAATATATAAAAATAAACAAGATACAAGGGACATTGGAGGACTCCAATAATATATAGCATATACATCATAGGACAGACCCTATGATGTCATGACTATAAAAAGCAGGCCAAAACCAAGCCAACAAAGGAAAGAAACACCCTATTACAAACCGAAAGGCAAAGAAAACCAAAAGCAAAATAAAGCAAAGCATAACCCAACCCAAACCAAGGGAGCAATCGGCCCAACCCAGACCCAGACCAACAAACCGAAAACCTCCCTACCCAAGCAACCTAAACAGCCCCAAGAGGCCCATGGACTAAACACCGCCGGAACAGCCCCACCCGAGCATGAAACCTCCATCAAGCAAAAGGCCTAGCTACGAACCAAATCCGGTCCAGCCCAAAACGTTTAGAGGCAGAAGCCAAACAGCAGGCCCAAAAAGCCGGCCCAAAACTAAGACCAAACAGCAGCATGCCCCAATAGAACAAAATTAACATGTTCAAATCCCCATACAGCAGCAGGCCGGAAAGCAAAACAAACATACTGCCCACAGCATAAAGCATAACAGCTGTACCAAATCTGCATGTTCAAAGCCCAAGAGCAGCCCTTCAAAATCAACAGTCCAAACGAAATATATGGCATATCACCAGCATCCACCACTGCAGCAGCATGAATACACCCGCAATAGTCATGATAGGATACAAAAAGGAGCCCGAATGGCATATCCCAACCACAAGACGCTAGATGGAAACACATGGCAACACATCAGCCAAACAAAACCACCCAAGAAACCAAAGTGAACAGCCCACCAACCGAAACATAACAAGGACAACAAAACAAAACAAAAGCAGGACCCTGCTGTACATAGAGAATCACCATGAAACACAAAACCACATAAAAACCACAGCAGGAAGGACAGCCTTGATCACAGCAAGAGAACCACCATCAAGGCCGCAAGAAGGCATTAACAGTAACCAGATCACAGCAGCCAGTTACAATAAAATTGAGAAGAGTGAGATGCTTTAATAAAAAAAGAAGAAGAGGACAGCCTTGATTTGATTATATTGGTAGTGTCCTTTGCAACGTTGGATGGGGGGATAAGCATGTCCGAATGAGTCTTAATGTTTCTCGCTTCCCAAATCTTGTAGAAAGTAACTGCAAAGGTAAGATAAAGGATGAACTTTGAAAGCTTCCTACCTTGGAAAGAGATGATGAAAGAAGAGGCACCAGACCAGTTCATGGGAACGTTTGACCAATCCCCCAAATCAAGAGTTTTCTGTAGAATGGAAGAGGAATATGGACATTCAAAGAACAAATGTTCAAAGCATTCATCATACTGCTGACAGAAGGGGCAGGGTGAAGTTCGGCCTGAGGAGTAGTGCCTAGTAATATCATTAGTAGGAAGTTTTTTAAGGAATCCCAGCCACAAGATAAAAGAGAAGCGGGGGACATGTAGTTTGTGCCAAACAATTTTATGCCAAGTAGAAGTGGACGCTTTAGTTCTAATTCAATCCCAGATGTGACGAGCTTTGATATTTGAAAGGGACATACCATTCCATTCAATACGATCATGAGAGATAGGATGAATAGGCTAAGCCTAAATGAGTCTTTTAAGCTCAATCATCTCATAGTGGAAACACGGGGGAAGGGACCAAGAGGAATCAAGAATGATATCAGCTACTTTGGCCGTGGGTGGAAGCCCAGAGTTTCCCAGCAGACTCTGACTAGGATTAATTGGATTACCATCAATCCAAGGGTCATACCATAAACTCGTGTTGGAGCCATTACCTACTATGTAAGAGACATGATTTCTAGCAGTTGGCCGAAGCTTGAGGACTTGTTTCCAGATCCAAGAACAATCGGAGGGGGCCTAATAATTCCATATGTTTCTCCCTTTCAAGACAGTGGTGTTGATCCAAGAGGCCCATAAGGAAGGCGAATCAGCACGGATGATATTAAGCAAGTGCATCATAATCAGAGACTTATTCCACTCAATAATGCTCCTTAACCCCAAACCCCCCACTGAAACAGGAAGCCATAGTTTATGCCATGCAACACGAGCATCGAATTTCCCCAAGGAAGGGCCTTTCCAAAGGAATCTGCACAATATGGATTGAATGGCTCTGGACACCGCTTTGGGAAAGATGAAATGGGCACTCCAGAAAGATTGGATGGCGAATAAGACAGATTTGATAAGCTGAAGATGGCCAGAATAGGCCAAGGCTATGGAAGTCCAAGAGGTGACTCTGGAAGTGATTCGGTGAATAAGAGGAATACAGTCCATAAAAGAAACCTTTGTTGAAATAAGCGGAACCCCGAGGAATTTGATAGGTAGGGCACCCACTTGAAAACCAAGCAAAGAGAGAATAGCACTGGAAGTCCTCTCATCAGTATTGGCTAAAAAACATTAGCTTTTGTGGACATTGGGAATGAGGCCAGAAAATAGAGAGAAGGATTGGATGCATGAAATAATGATGCTAACAGACTTAATGCTGGCATGGCAAAAGACAAGGATATCATCCGTAAAGAATAGGTGTGTGAGATTGCACTCCTTAGTTCTCCAGTGAAACTTGAAATCAGGAAGCATAGCACCCTCAGAGATCTTAGTTAAAAGCATTTCCATGACAAGAACAAATAAGTAGGGGGAGAGGGGGTCACCTTGCCTTAAACCCATGGAACTCCCAAAATAACCCGCAAGAGAACCATTGACCTTAATGGAGAACATAGCTGTAGAAATGCAAGCAAGAATCCATCTAATGAAGATAGGGGGAAACCGAAAAAGGTGTATGGAAGAGAGAGAAAAAATCCCAGTTGACAGTATCAAAAGCCTTTCGTAGGTCAATTTTAAGAGCACACCGAGGAGGGCCAGATGATCTATGATAGTTCCTTAAAAGATCTTGAGCAAGGAGGATATTGTCACTAATATTCCTTCCCTTAATGAAGGCAGATTGAATTTTGCTAATGATGGTAGGCAATACTACCTTAAGTCTGCGCGCAAGGATCTTGGATATGCATTTATAGATAGTGTTGCAGCAAGAAATGGGTCTGAAATCAGACATTTCAGACGGATTGTTAAGGGCAATGGCTGTAGAATTAATACCCTTAGGCATATAACCAGTAGCAAAGAAATGTTTGACAAGATTGGAGAAATCTTTTCCGACAAGATCCCAGCAATGAGAAAAGAAATTAACGTTAAACCCATCCGGACCCGGGCTTTTATTCTTCTTCATAGAATTAAGGGTGGAGAAGATTTCCTCATCAGAGATGGGAACAGTGAGTAGAGTAGCCTGGCCTGGACTAATGAATTTAGCAGGAGAAAAATCCATAGATAATTGCACTGAAGGGCCATAATCAGGATTGAAAAACTACTGGTAGTACTTAGAGGCAACCAATTCCACCTCTTGTTGGCCATGTACAAGCACCCCATCTTCATTCAGAATAGAGAGGATTTTATTGGAGAAAATCTACTTTTTACCATATTGGAGAAAAATTTAGTATTGCGGTCCCCAGTAGCAAGCCAAGTAACCCAAGACTTTTGGTGCAATAAAGCTTCCTCCACCTCAAGAGCCTGCCAGAGAGTTTGGAGCAAATTTTTTTCGAATCAATGAGGGCCACATCTTGAGGATTACCTTGAAGAAGAATTTGGGATTGGTAGAGGGCATCCATAGCAAGATTGACAGAAGACGTCACATTTCCTGAAAGTCTGTTCAAAGAGATCAAGGCTTTCTTTGTCATTTTTAGTTTCTCAGTGAAAATAAAGAAGGGTTACCATGCATAGGCCGGCTCCAGACATCTGCAACACAGTCCAAAAAACCATCAAGCTTGGATATGTGATTAAAATATTGAAAAGGCTTCCTGGGATTGACAAGAGGAGATCCAGTATTGAGAAAAACTAGTGAGTGGTCAGAGATGCCTCTAGGACCAAAAGTAGCCAGAGCATTAGGAAAGGAGGTGAACCAGCCTTCATTTCCGATGGCCCTATCCAATTTCCTATGAATAGGATGTTCAACTTGATTATTCCACCAAGTGAAAAAGGACCAATCCCTCTAATGTCCTCAGCCTGAATTTGTTCCATAAAGTCTCTTAAGTCCTCCATACCACAGTTCCAAGAAACATCCTCCCTGTCAAATTCGGCAAGGTTTCTTATGGCATTAAAATCCCCCAAGATACACCAACTTTGAGTACTGTTAAGAGAAAATAAGAGTTCCAAAGGTCCCTCCTTTCCACAATAGAATTCAGACCATACACAATAGAGACAAAGAAACTGGAATTACTATTGAGTTGCTTGACTTTACAATGAATAATTTGGGAGGATACAAAGAGGAAATCCACAGTCCAAAAGATGGGATTCCAACCAACCCAAATGCGACCATTAGCATGGTGGTCATAATTACTAACCCAGTTCCAATTCCTACAAACAGAGTTAGAAATTCTGGTATAGTTCTTCTTCTTGACTCAGTTTCAAGCAACCCAACAAAAGAGATATTATTGTCAGAAATCATTTGAAGAACATAAGCCTGCTTCGGCTTTTTATTTAGACCTCTGACATTATATGTAGCTAACATAAATTAAGTTGGAGCAGAAGAAACTCCCTGGCCTTTAATTTTCTTTTTGGCCGACTTTAAGAGTTCTTTCCCAGCTTTAGCTTTCTGTCTCATATCCTTACAGTCCTTTTCATCAACTAATTTAAGCTTGTCAACAATAGGGTTGTGGGCAATAGGGGATTTAATGTCAGAAGTGACCGAAACACCACACTCAGAGGCTGCTAGAGGATAAAAAGAATTAACAGTAGCCTTATAACCAGGAGAGGAAATAATGCCAGCCAAAGAAGATGGCTTGCCCCCCTAAGAAACCGTAACCCACTCCGAACCATCAGGAGCTAGCACACCCGAATGCCTGGGATCAGCCAGAACAGAAGACATATAGTCGGCAAAGGGTTCTGAACAGAGGGGGCCAAATGGCCAAAAAAAGCTGCACCCAGTGAAGCAGCCTTGGGTATCCATTGGAAGTTGGATTTTGGGCATTTCAAGGAAGAGTGGCCGAAAACATTACAAGCTTGGCAAGATGGGGGTTTGCTCTGATAATCAACAGCAACAAGGAGAACCACTTCCTCATTTAGATCCTCATTAAAAATAACTTTGATGGAGCTTGGGAAAGAAAAGCTCGCATCCACCTCAATGCAGACTCTGGCAAAGCTCATAGGGTCCAGTTTAGCAGTCATCTCATCAGCAAAAAGAGGCTTTCCAAAATTACTGGCAATGTAGCTAATACCTTCAGCAGACCAGTAAGGATATGGGACCTGGCTTAACTTAACCCAGATGGGAATTTTAGAGCACTCAGTTTTGGAAACTTCCACTCCAGCCTTCCAAGGCTGAAGAATAAGGACTTTAGAAGCAAAGTGCCAAGGGCCAGAAGACAGAACATTGTCCCTATCTGAGACAGATTTGAAATTAAAAATGTAGTATCCTTTATCATGAAGAAAAACTTTAAGAAGCCCAAGGTTACCCCAGAGACGGATAGCAATAGGTTCCACAACCTTGTAAGGGAGCTTAGAGTGTAGAAAATACCCCACTAAACTAGATGACCACATTTTGTTGCCTCTAAGAAGGACTTCAACTGGAGGTTTGACAAGAATACTTGATAGTAGTGTGCATACAAGCCAATCATGTATGATGATAAAGCACGTACTTTGTAAACAATCTTATTTATTTATTAATGAAATATTCATTTATTAAAGGCATTTAATTATCTACATGTTGCTGTTTTTATAATATGTAAATAACCCATAGTTTTAAGCAATGCTTTTAGAATCATGATGATGATCATGCTAATGAGATCTAAATTCTTAGAAAGTTTTAAAACTTAAATAGTTCCCAATCGTGGGATTACTAAAAAGGGGATTAGTAAATCCGGATAGATGGGTACATATGTTGCTTGCTCATTGGATGAGGATGATTGATCTCATGATCATTTGTGTGGAGACACTAAAGCAAGTATGTAGGTGCTTATTGGAGAATAAGTTCACTGAACGTGATTCGCTATGGAATACCTAATGGAGTTTTACTCGCATGTCAATAGGAATTCCTAATGTGATAGTAGTACAAGTGATCCTTGGACTTGAGATCATCATAGTATCTTGTATGTAACAAATTATACTTTGACTTATTCCTTAAGACCTTTTAAGGCATATATAGGGTGTGCTTGGGTATAATGAGTTACATATGGAGATAATGAATGATCAATAAAGAATCTACCATCTCTAGTAAAAGAGGAGATATGTCCTATGTGATTCGTTAAATGACAACCCAGGAATCCTTGGCCAAGGTAAAATGAAATTAGAAAGGAGTTTTAAATTTCATTATTTGGAGTTGTGCATTTTCTAATCGAAATACATATAATTAAATAAAATAAGACTTGACAGTAAATCCATGTCTTATATTTAATTGGGACATTGTATGGTGGAAGGATTGAATTGTATGGTAACTATTAACTCACAGGTTCTTTTATGATTAATGTTGAAATCTATATTATCTGGAAAGTCGTTGATCGCTAGGGAGGCTTATCCCTATTGTAGAATAAATATTATTTATTTAAATAGATTATTAGTTTAATTTATTTATTTAAATAAGATTAAAATTGTTTTAATTGATTTATTCACAACCGGTTTAATATGGAGAACCTAAAGGGTCACACCATAAAAGGAAGAATAAATATTTAAGAAGGTAATGGCATAATCGTAATAATGCATTAAGTATAATTAATTTAATCTATGGTGATAGAATAAATTAAATAGCTTAATGTTTGTTATTTAATATTTTGAAATATTAAATATAAATTAATAAGAGGAGTCTTATTAATATTATTACAATTATTATTATTTTAATTTCTAAAGGAGTTTAGTAATTAATTTAATATATATATAGTACTCTCATTTATTCCTAATAAGATTAGGAGACAAATTAATTAAATGAATTTAATTAATTATTCCCATGTGGTGGGAAGCCTAAATTAATTAAAGGAGTTTAATTAATTAAAAGAAATCCCATGTCTAATAGGATTAGAAGGGTTGACCAATGTCTATATAAGAGAAGTCTTATAATAGATATTAGATGATGCAATTCCAATTGTTGGAGAGTACTCCTTTTCTATAGAGGATAGAAAACTAAGCCAAACATCCTCCTTCTTGATAATTCTTCTTCCTTGGTGCATCACCTCTAGAGGCCAAACACTTGGGTGGCTAACGTTGATCAAAGGAAGGAATCTAACCCGAAAATTCAAGGAGATCACGAAGAACAAGGAGTTGAACTCGTACCTGTGGAAGCTTCGTTCTACAAAGGTATGATTCCATAACTTCTTATTTATCGTTTTAAATTAATAATTTGCATAAAGGATGATCCGGGTAATGGTTTTGTAAAATTTTTAAACTCTGATATACCATGCTTCCGCTAATTTTTGCAATTTGATTGCGTCACGATTTCGTACAAACCCAACAGTGGCATCAGAGCCAAACCTTTATGCAATTATTAATTATTTTGATTTCATAAATATATGGGTATGTATTTAGAATAATTTATTGGGCATAATTTTAATTGTATAAAATTATTATTATTTAAAAAAAAAAAACGAAAATCACTTCTTTTGGGACGAATCTGAATTGTTTCCTTTAACACGTAACATACAAGGGATCCGTGTTTTTTCAAAAATCGCGAGTCACGATTTGTTTGTTCAACAAAAGGTCACCAGTATTTATTTCGTGGGTAATTGGTGATTCATTAAGAAAGGAGTCCAGGAGAACAACAAATTCAAAAAGGGTTAAATGGATCACTTTATCATGGTATATATATAAGGTTACCAGGAAACGGAAATCAAGATTTCTAAAGAATGATTATATATATATATATATATTTATATATATATATATATAGATATATATATATATATTCTATTCTTAATAATTTTATATTTAAAATAAAGAGTTTATTTTAATCTTGAAATTGGATTTCATGCAATTTAAAATTGCCCAATAAATGATACTCATATATATATGGAATATTTTAATTCATGAGATGGATATTTATTTATTGATATATATGGTGATATGTATGATAATAAATAGGGATTGATTATGGACTAATTGACCAATGCGATTGGATTTTATTTTAGTTGAATGCTTGAATGAATGGATTTTATTAAATGGGGTCTGCGTACCTCGTCTTCTCTAATTTTTCTTAATGTAAAATTCTATCTCCCTTCTATGTACTTCCCCTTGACTGCTGATCAAGGTTTCTATTTAAATTAAATAGTTTAATGTAATAGAAATAGTTAGAATTATTTTGAAGAAATTGGAGACCAAGGAGCAAGGAGCGCGTGAAGACCCATTTGTATGGAGCCCGGGTTTAAATGTAATAGTTACGTTTAAATTTAAATTCTTGCACCCCTAGGTTCGACCTTTTGGTTCACTTGGTGGCTCAAGTGAACCAAACTAGAATAAAAGTCCATAATCAATCCGGGTAGAATATAGTATTCTATATTGCATGCTAAATATTATATATATTATATTTTATGCAAACATGCTTCGCATGTTTAATAAAATGACGCGTATTTTATATATATATGTGCATGCGCAGCTAAACAAGATGAGACAAATAATAACAAACCCCTCAAAGAAATAATATTAAGTCTGAAGCGTTCAAATGATATTTGGAATATCGAATGTCGCCTTCTAGCATGATTAATTAATAGAGTATTAAATATTTAATATGAGTTTGTTGTGCTATCCACAAGGCGAGTATTGAGTATTTAAGATGTTAATTAATCACATTTGATGCTTATCAAGAAAATTGAACGATCTAGTCTTGTTGTGCTATCCACAAGGACGAACATTTTTCCTTTTTGAATTTATGGAAGTGCTAGGCTGGACTTAACTTAAATTATTTTAGTTCGGATGTGCACACACTTGACCATTATAATTTAAGAGGCAAAATAAAAGGAATTACATGGTGATGTAATTGACAAGAGTTGTCTACCTATTTATTTGTATATCGCTTGTTGTGCTATCCACAAGGTTATATACATTTGAAATGGGATCCTTATTCTCACTAGCAAATCTTTAATTAGATGTTGCCGAACTATATAAGTGAGGGTAATATAGTTTGATGAAAATAGTGGGAGATACCAATTTAAAATAAAGACCTAAATTTATTTTGGTATGCAAAGTTAATAAAATGAATGTTTGCTAAAATGTTGTTTTCTTTCACATGCAGAATTTTAAAAATGTCTAAATCACTAATCTCACTACGAAGCATACTTGATGCAAACAAGCTTACCGGGCCGAATTATGAGGACTGGCTAAGAAATCTGAGAATTGTTCTCACTGCTGAAAAGATTTCTTATGTCCTAAATTCAACTGTCCCTGAATCTTTTTCAGAAACAGCCTCTGAGGAAGAGATTGCCACTTTCAATAAGTGGCAGGATGATGCATCTGTGGCTCAATGCATCATGCTCGCATCCATGAATAACGAGCTTCAGCGTCAGCACGTAAATATGGATGCTCCTGCTATGCTGCTTCACCTCAAGGAGTTGTATGGTGAACAGAGTAGGACTGCTAGATATGAGATATCTAAGGAGCTCTTCCGATCTCGGATGACCGAGGGTACTGCCGTCGAGACTCATGTCCTGAAAGTGATCAATTTGATTGAACGCCTTGGACAGCTTGGGTTCGTCATGGATGGGGAGCTGAGTCAAGACTTGGTCTTGCAGTCACTCCCTGAGACCTTCTCGCAGTTTGTGGTTAATTTTCACATGAATAAGCTAGATGTCAGCTTGCCTGAGCTGCTTAACATGCTGAAAACTGCAGAAGGTCACTTCCCATCCAAGAAGAACCATATCTTGATGGTGGATTCTTCCAATAAAAGGAAGAGGCCCAATGTATCTTCTGAAAAGAAGAAATCTAAGAATGCTAAGGGAAAGGGGAAAGAAAAGGAACAAAAGAAACCTGAACCAGCTAAAGGAATGTGCTTTCATTGCAACATGCCGGGACATTGGAAAAGGAACTGCAAGAAGTATCTAGCAGAGAAGAAGCTTGGAGAAGCTTCGACTTCCAATCAAGGTTTGTTTATGATTGAAATTAATTTTTCTGAAAGTCATAATTCTACTTGGGTATTGGATACCGGCTGTGGTTCTCACATATGTAATACTGTGCAGGGACTGGTCAGAAGTAGAAAGCTGAACAATGATGAGGTGATCCTACGAGTAGGGAATGGAGCAAAGGTTGCTGCATTAGCTGTAGGAACTTATTATTTAGCAATGCCTTCGGGCAAGTCCATTTATCTTAATAATTGTTATTATGTTCCGAATATTATTAAAAACATTATTTCAATTTCTGTATTGGATATGGAAGGATTTAACGT
Source organism: Panax stipuleanatus (assembly GCA_020205555.1). NCBI lineage: Eukaryota > Viridiplantae > Streptophyta > Magnoliopsida > Apiales > Araliaceae > Panax > Panax stipuleanatus. Next base: position 90,500 of record JAINUT010002894.1, on the reverse strand, counting down.
TGTTATAAAGAACAATAGTTGTTCTATTTATAAAGACGATGTTTTATATGGTATTGGAAATTTGCGAAATGGACTTTATACACTTGACTTACAAGAAAATATATTTCAAATTGAACAAACTAAGAAAAGGAAAAGAGATGATATTAATTATACCTACATGTGGCACTGTAGACTCGGTCATATCAATGAAACAAGATTATCCAAGTTGCATAAAGATGGGCTCCTCGAGCTATCCGATTATGAATCATATCCAACTTGTGAATCTTGTCTCATGGGTAAAATGACTAAATCTCCTTTTAGTGGAAGAGGAGAAAGAGTTACAGAGTTATTGGCATTGATTCACACAGACGTTTGTGGGCCTATGACAACAAGTGCACGAGGTGGGTATTCTTATTTTATTACTTTCACTGATGATCACTCAAGATTTGGATATGTGTATTTAATGAAATACAAGTCAGAATCATTTGAAAAGTTCAAAGAGTTCAGAAGTGAAGTAGAGAAACAAACGGGCAAGAGTATAAAGATACTTCGATCAGATCGAGGCGGAGAATACTTAAGCGGTGAGTTTCTCAATTGTCTCAAAGAAAATGGTATAATCTCACAATGGACTCCTCCAGGTACACCACAGTTAAATGGAGTATCTGAAAGGAGAAATCGAACACTGTTAGACATGGTTCGATCCATGATGAGTTTTACCGACCTTCCAATTTCCTTCTGGGGATATGCCCTAGAAACGGCTGCATACCTACTTAACAAGGTACCTACCAAATCCGCCCCAAAGACTCCATATGAGATGTGGAAGGGGAGGAAACCAAATCTTAAGCATGTTAAGACTTGGGGTTGTCCAGCTTATGTCAAAAAATTTGAACATGATAAGCTACAGACTAAATTCGAAAAGTGTAGATTTGTGGGATACCCTAAAGAAACTGTAGGGTATTATTTCTATCATCTAACTGATCAAAAGGTGTTTGTTGCGAAACATGTTGCCTTCTTGGAAAAGGAGTTTATCCATGAAGAGTGGGAGTAAGATATATCTTGAAGAAGTTCAAGAACCACAAATTACCATGGATCAAAGTCAGGTACCTGACCAAGTAGAAGAACCTACTATACCACACCCTGTTCGTAAATCTGGGAGAGTACCGAAGATACCTGAGAGGTATGGATTCGTTATAGAGGATGACGATGAGGTACACATCATGAATGATGATGATCCATTGAATTACGAACAGGCTATGAGTAATAAAGACTCAGGGAAATGGCTTGAAGCCATGAAATCCGAAATGGACTCCATGTATGAAAACAAAGTATGGACTTTGATTTCACCACCTGAAGGCATTAAGCCTATTGGGTGTAAATGGGTCTTTAAAAGAAAGACTGGAGCGGACGGCAAGGTGGAGACCTATAAGGCCCGACTGGTTGCAAAAGGTTTCAAACAAAAACAAGGAGTTGATTATGATGAAACCTTTTCACCAGTAGCTATGCTCAAGTCCATTCGAATTTTACTTGCGATTGCAGCTTATAACGACTATGAGATCTGGCAGATGGACGTGAAAACGGCCTTCCTCAATGGGAAACTTGAGGAGGATGTGTATATGACACAGCCAGAGGGATTTGTTTCAAAAGTTGGAATAAATCAAGTCTGTAAGCTGCAACGATCCATTTATAGATTGAAGCAAGCTTCTCGTAGATGGAACATTCGTTTTGATGAGACAATCAAAGAGTTTGATTTTATCAAAAATGACGATGAACCATGTGTGTACAAGAAGGTTAGTGGGAGCGCAATTTCATTCCTTGTATTATATGTTGATGATATATTACTGATAGGGAATGACATTCCTATGCTACAATCGATTAAAATCTGGTTATCTAAACACTTCTCCATGAAGGCCTTGGGAGAAGCATCCTATATTTTGGGGATAAAGATCTATAGAGATAGATCTAAAAGGATGCTTGGTTTATCCCAAGGAACGTACATTGATGCAATGCTAAAGAGATTTAGCATGGAAGATTCCAAAAGAGGTCTCATGCCGATGAGCCATGGAATACATCTCTCCAAGAAACAGGCCCCAAAGACACCTGAGGAGAGAGACCGTATGAGTAAGATCCCTTATGCTTCTGCAATAGGATCTATCATGTACGGTATGATATGTACTAGACCGGATGTTGCTCATTCACTTAGTGTAACGAGCAGATACCAGTCGAATCCAGGAGCAGAGCACTGGAAGGCAGTGAAGAATATCCTAAAATACTTGAGAAGAACTAAGGATATTTTTCTTGTCTACGGTGGGTCTGAATTAAAACTCGAGGGCTTCACAGACTCAAGTTTTCAAACGGACCAAGATGACAGTAAATCTGTTTTGGGGTATGTTTTTACCTTGAACGGAGGCGCAGTGAGTTGGAAGAGTTCCAAGCAGCAAACAGTTGCTGATTCAGTGACAGAGGCAGAGTATATAGCTGCAAGTGAAGCTGCAAAGGAAGCTGTTTGGATGAAGAAGTTCATAACTGAACTTGGTGTGGTTCCTAGCATTGGAGAAGCAGTTCCCGTTTACTGTGACAACACAGGAGCAGTTGCACAGGCTAAGGAACCGAGGTCTCATCAGAAATCTAAACACGTGTTGCTGCGATTTCATTTGATCAGGGAGATCATTGAAAGAGGAGACGTCACCTTGGAGCGTGTAGACTCTCAAGACAACATTGCAGATCCATTTACTAAAGCTTTAACACAACAGCAGTTTGATCGTCACTTAGAGAAGATGGGTATGAGATACCATGGCGATTGGCTTTAGTGCAAGTGGGAGATTGATAGTAGTGTGCATACAAGCCAATCATGTATGATGATAAAGCACGTACTTTGTAAACAATCTTATTTATTTATTAATGAAATATTCATTTATTAAAGGCATTTAATTATCTACATGTTGCTGTTTTTATAATATGTAAATAACCCATAGTTTTAAGCAATGCTTTTAGAATCATGATGATGATCATGCTAATGAGATCTAAATTCTTAGAAAGTTTTAAAACTTAAATAGTTCCCAATCGTGGGATTACTAAAAAGGGGATTAGTAAATCCGGATAGATTGGTACATATGTTGCTTGCTCATTGGATGAGGATGATTGATCTCATGATCATTTGTGTGGAGACACTAAAGCAAGTATGTAGGTGCTTATTGGAGAATAAGTTCACTGAACGTGATTCGCTATGGAATACCTAATGGAGTTTTACTCGCATGTCAATAGGAATTCCTAATGTGATAGTAGTACAAGTGATCCTTGGACTTGAGATCATCATAGTATCTTGTATGTAACAAATTATACTTTGACTTATTCCTTAAGACCTTTTAAGGCATATATAGGGTATGCTTGGGTATAATGAGTTACATATGGAGATAATGAATGATCAATAAAGAATCTACCACCTCTAGTAAAAGAGGAGATATGTCCTATGTGATTCGTTAAATGACAACCCAGGAATCCTTGGCCAAGGTAAAATGAAATTAGAAAGGAGTTTTTAATTTGCATTATTTGGAGTTGTGCATTTTCTAATCGAAATACATATAATTAAATAAAATAAGACTTGACAGTAAATCCATGTCTTATATTTAATTGGGACATTGTATGGTGGAAGGATTGAATTGTATGGTAACTATTAACTCACAGGTTCTTTTATGATTAATGTTGAAATCTATATTATCTGGAAAGTCGTTGATCGCTAGGGAGGCTTATCCCTATTGTAGAATAAATATTATTTATTTAAATAGATTATTAGTTTAATTTATTTATTTAAATAAGATTAAAATTGTTTTAATTGATTTATTCACAACCGGTTTAATATGGAGAACCTAAAGGGTCACACCATAAAAGGAAGAATAAATATTTAAGAAGGTAATGGCATAATCGTAATAATGCATTAAGTATAATTAATTTAATCTATGGTGATAGAATAAATTAAATAGCTTAATGTTTGTTATTTAATATTTTGAAAATATTAAATATAAATTAATAAGAGGAGTCTTATTAATATTATTACAATTATTATTATTTTAATTTCTAAAGGAGTTTAGTAATTAATTTAATATATATATAGTACTCTCATTTATTCCTAATAAGATTAGGAGACAAATTAATTAAATGAATTTAATTAATTATTCCCATGTGGTGGGAAGCCTAAATTAATTAAAGGAGTTTAATTAATTAAAAGAAATCCCATGTCTAATAGGATTAGAAGGGTTGACCAATGTCTATATAAGAGAAGTCTTATAATAGATATTAGATGATGCAATTCCAATTGTTGGAGAGTACTCCTTTTTTATAGAGGATAGAAAACTAAGCCAAACATCCTCCTTCTTGATAATTCTTCTTCCTTGGTGGATCACCTCTAGAGGCCAAACACTTGGGTGGCTAACGTTGATCAAAGGAAGGAATCTAACCCGGAAATTCAAGGAGATCACGAAGAACAAGGAGTTGAACTCGTACCTGTGGAAGCTTCGTTCTACAAAGGTATGATTCCATAACTTCTTATTTATCGTTTTAAATTAATAATTTGCATAAAGGATGATCCGGGTAATGGTTTTGTAGAAATTTTTAAACTCTGATATACCATGCTTCCGCTAATTTTTGCAATTTGATTGCGTCACGATTTCGTACAAACCTAACAATACTGCCATCATCCGAGACGAACGATGGGTTAAATTAAGAAAGATCCATAGAGGTCTTAGAAGCATTTGTAGCTACAATGTCACAACACGATTTTGAAGTGCCTTGAACAGGGCAGGGTATCTCTCCCTCCTCCAACGGAGCTGCAGAACTTTGTTTACCGAAGTCAGAGTCCGAAGGAAGGCTAGACCGAACCAAGGGAGGAGCAGGCAACAACTGACCAATTGGGTCCAGCATAGAGGGGGGGTTTGAAGATTCTCCAACACAAAAGGTTTGGATAAGAGGGCCAACCCCAGTCATCAGAGCAGCAAGAGATGCGGAAGGGCTAATCTTAGAAGAGCCTTGTCCAAACACAGGACAACCATCAAACACCTTGCGTGCATTAGCTAAAGCAGCAAAAGTCCCAATGGAAGAGAGGTTGTTAACATCTTCAAGAGGAAGGCCCAAAGCAAAGATGTAATCCATAAGCTTAGCATTCTTCTTCCTTTCAGCAATAGCTTCTTCTCGATCATTTCTGGAGAAGTATTGAGATGCTTTAAAAATCTCTTGAGCAGCCGTGGGAGATGACGGACCAAAAGACGCCCCCAAGGGAACATCAAACGTAGTAGAGTCTTCAGAGCTAACGGAAACATTTGAGGGGATAGCCTCCAATTCCACCATGTTAACAGTAACTAGTTGAGAGTTAGGGTTAGAAACCCCATATTCGGCAAACAAATCATGAGAAGGGCTACTTTTCGAATTTCCGACAGACAAATGGTGGTAGTCAACCATGGCTCCGGAAAGAAGACGAAAATAGGGAAAAGACGAGCAAAAAGGCTGGAAGGGAGAAGAAAAGCAGAGCAGAGACTAGGGGAATGGAGTGAAGACCGGAGAAAACAGAAAGAGAAAGGAAAAGGAAAATGGAGAAACGAAAAAGATTAGGTGAGGAGGGTCAAAGGAGGAAAGGAAGTGTAGACAGTACCCAAAAAGGAAAAGTCAAAGACACAAATGGGTAAAAAAAGAAAAAAAAATCGGTGAAATTAGGTGAAGGGCTGGAAAAATTAGCTGGGGCCAAAAGGAGGGCAGGCTTGGAAGCTAAGACTAAAGAGAGGGCAGAGCAAAATTTCTAGAGAGAGAAACATTGCACCTCTCACACAAGTCTTCATGTAGGGAGACCTTCTTATTGTTTCATTAGTTCTCAAAAATTGTCAAAATATAGGTGATTATGAGTCATATTATTTCGTTCTAGTTGAAATTAGCATCAAAAGGAGCAATCCAATCAATACCGCGTCCAAAACGATGCGTAGATCTCACACAAGTCTTCATTTAGGGATACCTTCATATTGTTTCAATGGTTGTATCAAATTTACAAAGAAAGAGGTGATTAAGAGTTGTATTACTTCGTTCTACTTTGATTAGCGTTAAAAAGAGAAACCCATGACTGTGGCGTTCAAAACCATGCGTACATCTCACACAAGTCTTCATTTAGGGAGACCTTATTGTTTCATTGGTGTTCTAAAATTGTCAAAGAAAGAGGTGATTAGGAGTCCTATAACTTCGTTCTTATTTGATTAGCATCAAACGGAGCAATTCCATGACTATCGCGTTCAAAACCATGCGTACATCTCACACAAGTCTTCATTTAAGGAGACCTTCTTATTGTTTCATTGGTTCTCTAAAATTGGCAAAGAAAGAGGTGGTTAGGAGTTCTATTACTTCGTTCTAATATGATTAGCATCAAAAGGTGCAATCCCATGACTATCGCGTTAAAAACGATGCATAGTACATCTCACACAAGTCTTGATTTAGAAAAACCTTCTTATTGTTTCATTGGTTTTCTCATATTGTCAATGAAAGAGGTTTTAATGAGTCCTATGACTTCTTTCTATTTAGATTAGCATTAAATGGAGCAATCCTATCACTAGCGCCTTCAAAACGATCCGTACATCTCACACAAGTCTTCATTTAGGGAGATCTTCTTATTGTTTCGTTAGTTCTCACAAATTGTCAAAATATAGGTGATTATGAGTCATATTACTTCGTTCTAGTTAAAATTAGCATCAAAAGGAGCAATCCAATCAATATTGAGTCCAAAACGATGCGTAGATCTCACACAAGTCTTCATTTAGGGAGACCTTCATATTGTTTCATTGGTTGTATCAAATTTACAAAGAAAGAGGTGATTAAGAGTTGTATTACTTCGTTCTACATTGATTAGCGTTAAAAGAAGAAACCCATGACTGTGGCGTTCAAAACCATGCGTACATCTCACAAAAGTCTTCATTTAGGGAGACCTTAATGTTTCATTGGTGTTCTAAAATTGTCAAAGAAAGAGGTGATAAGGAGTTCTATTACTTCGTTCCAATATGATTGGCATCAAAAGGAGCACTCCCATGACTATCGCGTTAAAAACGATGCGTAGTACATCTCACACAAGTCTTAATTTAGGAAGACATTTTTATTGTTTCATTGGTTTTCTCAAATTGTCAATGATAGTTGTTTTTATGAGTCCTATGACTTCGTTCTATTTTGATTTGCATCAAAAGGAGCAATTCTATCACTAGTGCCTTCAAAACGATCCGTACATCTCACACAAGTCTTTATTTAGGAAGACATTCTTTTTGTTTCATTAGTTCTCTCAAATTATAAAAATATAGGTGATAATGAGTCCTATTACATCGTTCTAGTTGAATATAGAATCAAACGGAGCAATCCCATCACTATAGCGTCCAAAACGATGCGTAGATCTCACACATGTCTTCATTTAGGGAGACCTTCGTATTTTTCCATTGGTTGTTTCAAATTTACAAAGAAAGAGGTGATTAAGAGTTGTATTACTCCGTTCTACTTTGATTAGCGTCAAAAGGAGAAACCCATGACTATCACGTTCAAAACCATGCGTACATCTCACACAAGTCTTCATTTAGAGAGACCTTCTTATTATTTCATTGGTGCTCTAAAATTGTCAAAGAAAGAGGTGATTAGGAGTCCTATAACTTCGTTCTAGTTTGATTAGCATCAAAAGGAGCAATCCCATGACTATCGCTTTCAAAATGATGCGTACATCTAACACAAGTCTTTATTTAAAGAGACTTTCTTATTGTTTCATTTGTTCTCTAAAATTATCAAAGAAAGAGATGATTATGAGTCCTATTACTTCGTTCTAATTTGATTAGCATCAAAAGGAGCATTCCATGACTATCGCGTTAAAAACGATGGGTACATCTCACACAAGTCTTGATTTGGGGGAGAACTTCTTATTGTTTCATTGGTTCTCTCAAATTATCAAAGAAAGAGGTGATTATGAGTCCTATGACTTCTTTCTATTTAGATTAGCATTAAATGGAGCAATCCTATCAATAGCGCATTCAAAACGATCTGTACATCTCACACAAGTCTTCATTTAGGGAGACCTTCTTATTGTTTCAGTAGTTCTCACAAATTGTCAAAATATAGGTGATTATGAGTCATACTACTTTGTTCTAGTTGAAATTAGCATCAAAAGGAGCAATCCAATCAATATCGCGTCCAAAACGGTGCGTAGATCTCACACAAGTCTTCATTTAGGGAGACATTCATATTGTTTCGTTGGTTGTATCAAATTTACAAAGAAAGAGGTGATTAAGAGTTGTAATACTTCGTTCTTCTTTGATTAGCGTTAAAAGGAGAAACCCATGACTGTGGCGTTCAAAACCATACGTACATCTCACACAAGTCTTCATTTAGGGAGACCTTATTGTTTCAAATTTACACAAGTCCTATTACATCGTTCTAGTTGAATATAGAATCAAACGGAGCAATCCCATCACTATAGCGTCCAAAACGATGCGTAGATCTCACACATGTCTTCATTTAGGGAGACCTTCATATTATTCCATTGGTTGTTTCAAATTTACAAAGAAAGAGGTGATTAAGAGTTGTATTACTTCGTTCTACTTTGATTAGCGTCAATAGGAGAAACCCATGACTATCACGTTCAAAACCATGTGTACATCTCACACAAGTCTTCATTTAGGGAGACCTTCTTATTATTTCATTGGTGCTCTAAAATTATCAAAGAAAGAGGTAATTAGGAGTCCTATAACTTCGTTCTAGTTTTATTAGCATCAAAAGGAGCAATCCCATGACTATCGCGTTCAAAAAGATGCGTACATCTCACACAAGTCTTTATTTAAAAAGTCTTTCTTATTATTTCATTGGTTCTCTAAAGTTATCAAAGAAAGAGATGATTATGAGTCCTATTACTTCGTTCTAATTTTATTAGCATCAAAAAGAGCATTCCATGACTATCGCGTTAAAAACGATGTGTACCTCTCACACAAGTCTTGATTTAGGGGAGAACTTCTTATTGTTTCATTAGTTCCCTCAAATTATCAAAGAAAGTGGTGATTATGAGTCCTATGACTTCTTTCTATTTAGATTAGCTTTAAATGGAGCAATCCTATCACTAGCGCCTTCAAAACGATCCGTACAACTCACACAAGTCTTCATTTAGGAAGACCTTCACATTATTTCTTTAGTTCTCACAAATTATCAAAATATAGGTGATTATGAGTCATATTACTTAGTTCTAGTTGAAATTTGCATCAAAAGGAGCAGTCCAATCAATATCGCGTCGAAAACGATGCGTAGATCTCACACAAGTCTTCATTTAGGGAGACCTTCATATTGTTTCATTAGTTGCATCAAATTTACAAAGAAATAGGTGATTAAGAGTTGTATTACTTCGTTCTACTTTGATTAGCGTTAAAAGGAGAAATCTATGACTGTGGCGTTCAAAACCATGCGTACATCTCACACAAGTCTTCATTAAGGGAGACCTTATTGTTTCATTGGTGTTCTAAAATTGTCAAAGAAAGAGGTGATTATGAGTCCTATAACTTGGTGCTTGTTTGATTAGTATCAAAAGGAGCAATTCCACGACTATCGCGTTCAAAACAATAAGTTCATCTCACCCAAATCTTCAGTTATGGAGACCTTCTTATTGTTTCATTGGTTCTCTAAAATTGTCAAAGAAATAGGTGATAAGGAGTTCTATTACTTCGTTCCAATATGATTAGCATCAAAAGGAGCAATCCCATGACTATCACGTTAAAAACGATGCGTTGTACATCTCACACAAGTCTTGATTTAGGAAGACCTTCTTCTTATTTCATTGGTTTTCTCAAATTGTCAATGAAAGTGGTTTTTATAAGTCCTATGACTTCGTTCTAGTTTGATTTGCAACAAAAGGAGCAATTCTATCACTAGTGCCTTCAAAACGATCCGTACATCTCACACAAGTCTTCATTTAGGAAGACCTTCTTATTGTTTCATTAGTTCTCTCAAATTATAAAAATATAGGTGATTATGAGTCATATTACATCGTTCTAGTTGAAGATAGAATCAAAAGGAGCAATCCCATCACTATCGCATCCAAAACGATGCGTAGATCTCACACATGTCTTCATTTAGGGAGACCTTCATATTGTTCCATTGGTTGTTTCAAATTTACAAAGAAAGAGGTGATTAAGAGTTGTATTACTTCGTTCTACTTTGATTAGCATCAAAAGGAGAAACCCATGACTATAACGTTCAAAACCATGCGTACATCTCACACAAGTCTTCATTTAGAGAGACCTTCTTATTATTTCATTGGTTCTCTAAAATTATCAAAGAAAAAGAGGTGATTAGGAGTCCTATAACTTCGTTCTAGTTTAATTAGCATCAAAAGGAGCAATCCCATGACTATCGCGTTCAAAAAGATGCGTACATCTCACACAAGTCTTTATTTAAAGAGACTTGATTATTGTTTCATTGGTTCTCTAAAATTATCAAAGAAAGAGATGATTATGAGTCCTATTACTTCGTTCTAATTTGATTAGCATCAAAAGGAGCATTCCATGACTATCGCGTTAAAAACGATGTGTATATCTCACACAAGTCTTGATTTATGGGAGAACTTCTTATTGTTTCATTGGTTCCCTCAAATTATCAAAGAAAGAGGTGATTATGAGCCCTATGACTTCTTTCTATTTAGATTAGCATTAAATGGAGCAATCCTATCACTAGCGCCTTCAAAACGATCCGTACATCTCACACAAGTCTTCATTTAGGGAGACCTTCATATTATTTCATTAGTTCTCACAAATTGTCAAAATATAGGTGATTATGAGTCATATTACTTCGTTGTAGTTGAAATTAGCATCAAAAGGAGCAATCCAATCAATATCGCGTCCAAAACGATGCGTAGATCTCACACAAATCTTCATTTAGGGAGAGCTTCATATTGTTTCATTGGTTGTATCAAATTTACAAAGAAAGAGGTGATTAAGAGTTGTATTACTTCGTTCTACTTTGATTAGCGTTAAAAGGAGAAACCCATGACCGTGGCGTTCAAAACCATGCATACATCTCACACAAGTCTTCATTTAGGGAGACCTTATTGTTTCATTGGTGTTCTAAAATTGTCAAAGAAAAAGAGGTGATTAGGAGTCCTATAACTTCGTTCTTGTTTGATTAGCATCAAAAGGAGCAATTCCACGACTATCTCGTTCAAAACTAAGCTTACATCTCACACAAGTCTTCATTTAAGGAGACCTTATTGTTTCAATGGTTCTCTAAAATTGTCAAAGAAAGAGGTGATAAGGAGTTCTATTACTTCGTTCCAATATGATTAGCATCAAAAGGAGCAATCCCATGACTATCGCGTTAAAAAAGATGCGTAGTACATTTCACACAAGTTTTGATTTAGGAAGACCTTTTTATTGTTTCATTGGTTTTCTCAAATTGTCAATGAAAGTGGTTTTTATGAGTCCTATGACTTTGTTCTAGTTTGATTTGCATCAAAAGAAGCAATCCTATCACTAGTGCCTACGAAACGATTCGTACATCTCACACAAGTATTCATTTAGGAAGACCTTCTTATTGTTTTATTAGTTCTCTCAAATTGTAAAAATATAGGTGATTATGAGTCCTATTACATCGTTTTAGTTGAAGATAGAATCAAAAGGAGCAATCTCATCACTATCGCATCCAAAACGATGCGTAGATCTCACACATTTCTTCATTTAGGGAGACCTTCATATTGTTCCATTGGTTGTTTCAAATTTACAAAGAAAGAGGTGATTAAGAGTTGTATTACTTCGTTCTACTTTGATTAGCGTCAAAAGGAGAAACCCATGACTATCACGTTCAAAACCATGCGTACATCTCACACAAGTCTTCATTTAGGAAGACCTTCTTATTATTTCATTGGTGCTCTAAAATTATCAAAGAAAGAGGTGATTAGGAGTCCTATAACTTCGTTCTTGTTTGATTAACATCAAATAGAGCAATCCCATGATTATCGGGTTCAAAACGATACGTAGATCTCACACAAGTCTTTATTTAAAGAGACTTTCTTATTGTTTCATTGGTTCTCTAAAATTATCAAAGAAAGAGATGATTAGGAGTCTTATTACTTCGTTCTAATTTGATTAGCATCAAAAGGAGCATTCCAAGACTATCGCGTTAAAAACGATGTGTACATCTCATACAAGTCTTGATTTAGAGGAGAACTTCTTGTTGTTTCATTGGTTCCCTCAAATTATTAAAAAAAGAGGTGATTATGAGTCCTTTGACTTCTTTCTATTTAGATTAGCATTAAATGGAGCAATCCTATCACTAGCGCCTTCATAACGATCCGTACATCTCACGCAAGTCTAAATTTAGAGAGACCTTCATATTGTTTCATTAGTTCTCACAAATTGTCAAAATATAGGTGATTATGAGTCATATAACTTTGTTCTAGTTGAAATTAGTATCAAAAGGAGCAATTCAATCAATATCGCGTCTAAAACGATGCGTAGATCTCACACAATCTTCATTTAGAGAGACCTTTATATTATTTCATTGGTTGTATCAAATTTACAAAGAAAGAGGTGATTAAGAGTTGTATTACTTCGTTCTACTTTGATTAGCGTTAAAAAGGAGAAACCCATGACTGTGGCGTTCAAAACCATGCGTACATCTCACACAAGTCTTCATTTAGGGAGACCTTATTGTTTCATTGGTGTTCTAAAATTGTCAAAGAAAAAGAGATGATTAGGAGTCCTATAACTTAGTTCTTGTTTGATTAGCATCAAAAGGAGCAATTCCACGACTATCGCATTCAAAACTATGCGTACATCTCACACAAGTTTTCATTTAAAGAGACCTTCTTCTTCTTTCAATGGTTCTCTAAAATTGTCAAAGAAAGAGGTGATAAGGAGTTTTATTACTTCGTTCCAATATGATTAGCATCAAAAGGAGCAATCCCATGACTATCGCGTTAAAAACGATGCGTAGTACATCTCACACAAGTCTTAATTTAGGAAGACCTTCTTATTGTTTCATTGATTTTCTCAAATTGTCAATGAAAGTGGGTTTTATGAGTCCTATGACTTCGTTCTAGTTGATTTGCATCAAAAGGAGCAATCCTATCACTAGTGCCTTTAAAACGATCCATACATCTCACACAAGTATTCATTTAGGAAGACCTTCTTATTGTTTTATTAGTTCTCTAAAATTGATTATGAGTCCTATTACATCGTTCTAGTTGAAGATAGAATCAAAAGGAGCAATCTCATCACTATCGCGTCCAAAACGATGCGTAGATCTCACACATTTCTTCATTTAGGGAGACCTTCATATTGTTCCATTGGTTGTTTCAAATTTACAAAGAAAGAGGTGATTAAGAGTTGTATTACTTCGTTCTACTTTGATTATCGTCAAAAGAAGAAACCCATGACTATCACGTTCAAAACCATGCGTACATCTCACACAAGTCTTCATTTAGGGAGACCTTCTTATTATTTCAATGGTGCTCTAAAATTGTCAAAGAAAGAGGTGATTAAGAGTCCTATAACTTCGTTCTAGTTTGATTAGCATCAAAAGGAGCAATCCCATGACTATCGCATTCAAAACGATTCGTACATCTCACACAAGTCTTTATTTAAAGAGACTTCCTTATTGTTTTATTGGTTCTCTAAAATTATCAAAGAAAGAGATGATTATGAGTCCTATTACTTCGTTCTAATTTAATTGGCATCAAAAGGAGCATTCCATGACTATCGCGTTAAAAACGATGTGTACATCTCACACAAGTCTTGATTTAAGGGAGAACTTATTATTGTTTCATTGGTTCCCACAAATTATCAAAGAAAGAGGTGATTATGAGCCCTATGACTTCTTTCTATTTAAATTAGCATTAAATGGAGCAATCCTATCACTAGCGCCTTCAAAACGATCCGTACATCTCACACAAGTCTTCATTTAGGGATACCTTCTTATTGTTTCATTAGTTCTCACAAATTATCAAAATATAGAAGATTATGAGTCATATTACTTCGTTCTAGTTGAAATTAGCATCAAAAGGAGCAATCCAATCAATATCTCTTTCAAAACGATGCGTAGATCTCACACAAGTCTTCATTTAGGGAGACCTTCATATTGTTTCATTAGTTGTATCAAATTTACAAAGAAAGAGGTGATTAAGAGTTGTATTACTTCGTTCTACATTGATTAGCGTTAAAAGGAGAAACCCATGACTGTGGCGTTCAAAACTATGTGTACATCTCACACAAGTCTTCATTTAGGGAGACCTTATTGTTTCATTGGTGTTCTAAAATTATCAAAGAAAGAGATGATTAGGAGTCCTATAACTTCGTTCTTGTTTGATTAGCATCAAAAGGAGCAATTCCATGACTATCGCGTTTAAAATCATGCGTACATCTCACACAAGTTTTCATTTAAGGAGACCTTCTTATTGTTTCATTGGTTCTCTAAAATTGTCAAAGAAAGGGTGATAAGGAGATCTATTACTTCGTTCCAATATGATTAGCATCAAAAGGAGCAATCCCATGACTATCACGTTAAAAACGATGCGTTGTACATTCACACAAGTCTTGATTTAGGAAGACCTTCTTCTTATTTCATTGGTTTTCTCAAATTGTCAATGAAAGTGGTTTTTATGAGTCCTATGACTTCGTTCTAGTTTGATTTGCATCAAAAGGAGCAATTCTATCACTAGTGACTTCAAAACGATCCGTACATCTCACACAAGTCTTCATTTAGGAAGACCTTCTTATTGTTTCATTAGTTCTCTCAAATTATAAAAATATAGGTGATTATGAGTCCTATTCATCTTTCTAGTTGAAGATAGAATCAAAAGGAGTAATCCCATCACTATCGCGTCCAAAACGATGCGTAGATCTCACACAAGTCTTCATTTTGGGAGACCTTCATATTGTTCCATTGGTTGTTTCAAATTTACAAAGAAAGAGGTGATTAAGAGTTGTATTACTTCGTTCTACTTTGATTAGCATCAAAAGGAGAAACCCATGACTATAATGTTCAAAACCATGCGTACATCTCACACAAGTCTTCATTTAGAGAGACCTTCTTATTATTTCATTAGTTCTCTAAAATTATCAAAGAAAAAGAGGTGATTAGGAGTCCTATAACTTCGTTCTAGTTTAATTAGCATCAAAAGGAGCAATCCCATGACTATCGCGTTCAAAAAGATGCGTACATCTCACACAAGTCTTTATTTAAAGAGACTTGATTATTGTTTCATTGGTTCTCTAAAATTATCAAAGAAAGAGATGATTATGAGTCCTATTACTTCGTTCTAATTTGATTAGCATCAAAAGGAGCATTCCATGACTATCGCGTTAAAAACGATGTGTACATCTCACACAAGTCTTGATTTAGGGGAGAACTTCTTATTGTTTCATTGGTTCCCCTCAAATTATCAAAGAAAGAGGTGATTATGAGTCCTATGACTTCTTTCTATTTAGATTAGCATTAAATGGAGCAATTCTATCACTAGCGCCTTCAAAACGATCCGTACATCTAACACAAGTCTTCATTTAGGGAGACCTTCATATTTTTTCATTAGTTCTCACAAATTGTCAAAATATAGGTGATTATGAGTCATATTACTTCGTTCTAGTTGAAATTAGCATCAAAAGGAGCAATCCAATCAATATCGCGTCCAAAACGATGCGTAGATCTCACACAAAAATATTCATTTAGGGAGACTTTTATATTGTTTCATTGGTTGTATCAAATTTACAAAGAAAGAGGTGATTAAGAGTTGTATTACTTCGTTCTACTTTGATTAACGTTAAAAGGAGAAACCCATGACTGTGGCGTTTAAAACCATGCGTACATCTCACACAAGTCTTTATTTAGGGAGACCTTATTTCATTGGTGTTCTAAAATTGCCAAAGAAAGAGGTGATTAGGAGTCCTATAATTTTGTTCTTGTTTGATTAGCATTAAAAGGAGCAATTCCATGACTATCGCGTTCAAAACCATGCGTACATCTCACACAAGTCTTCATTTAAGGAGACCTTATTGTTTCATTGGTTCTCTAAAATTGTCAAAGAAAGAGGTGATAAGGAGTTCTATTACTTAGTTCCAATATGATTATCATCAAAAGGAGCAATCCCATGACTATCGCGTTAAAAACGATGCGTAGTACATCTCACACAAGTCTTGATTTAGGAAGACCTTCTTATTGTTTCATTGGTTTTCTCAAATTGTCAATGAAAGTGGTTTTTATGAGTCCTATGACTTCGTTCTAGTTTGATTTGCATCAAAAGGAGCAATCCTTTTTTTTTTTGGATAATGTGGGGTTTTCCAACCGCAGTCGGACTAAGTCTTGTGATACCCCCAAATCTGGTATCTTAATTTCAACAGGATTTAGTGTTCACTGTTCCAATATCATACAACTATCTATCCATAAATAATGAAATTCATTTATTAGATAAATAAATCATCATCTTACATCATCTGACATAATAATACATCATAAATCCCAGGTTATACTTAACCTTAAATCTGTGTTGCGGAAACGTAAATAAATAAGTCTTAAGTCATCACACATAAATCTTGAACTTTAACATTTTTAACATCAACACAAGTCTTCAACACTTGTTAGCTTTTCCTTTGCCCTTGCTACTAGAAGGTACATCACTTCGTTCATTATTAGCTACAATGTTATTATGCAAGAGTGAGCACGAATGCCCGCAAGTATAAAAATATGACAGAATAATAACATGCGAGTGAAAGAATTTTGAATAACAGAAAGCTCAACATTTGAATCAAGAATATTAATCAAGAGTCAAATTACTTCTCAACTTTTGAATCAAGAATATTAATCAAGAGTCAAATTACTTCTGAGGGTCATTAAGACCTTGAATCGAGTCTTAGGTTGTTAAGTATATTTGTAACATCCCCTTCCCGAAATAGAAAGGGAGGTTACTCAAAACACAACATAACTAAAGAAAATAATACTAAACTCTAAACCACAGAAGAATAGTATTTAAAACTAATAAATATCAACAAGGTCAAACCAGAATAAATGTCAAACTGGCCCAAATCATAATCTGAAATAATTATTACAACTCCAAAGAAATTAATATGTCCAGCCTAAGCAGAATATTCCTAGTCCATTGGATTGAAAGGAGCTTTCATCACACTTGCCCTTAATCCCCTTGAATACCTGCCGGAGGAAAAACATAGCATGAGCCAAATGCCCAGTACGGATATAGAATACAAAATAGAGAACTGAAATAACTAACTCAATTAATGAACTAAACTGAAACGAACAAACCTAACACAATGAAATAATAGGCTGAATCAAATGGCTGGGTGTTATTTCATACTGAGCTCAAAATAAACAGAAATATACCTTGCCACACAGGCAAGTCAAATAATGCCACACAGGCAATCACACATCGGACTGCGCAATCCAGATGCATGCAAAATTGAAAGGTGTGTTTGGCACAAACATCACCAATCAGCAGAATAGAACAGAACAGAAAACTAGGGTCGACCCATACGCCTCCCACAACAAAACACCAAATGGCCAACTCCCACCGGAGCACAAAACGGAGACGTCGTGGACTGATCACACTGCCACAGAAGGTGTCATGCCTCTCGTGCCAAGACGACATGTCTGTGGTACCCCCACAGGTGGTTATAGCTCAGGTATACCCTACGGTATATTCTAACAAAAATACTATGTCGCAACACATGCGACACAATATCAACACAAAGGATTCGAAAGTGTACATGTTAAATCAACCGAATCATCAACACAAAGTCTCCAAAAATATTAACATGTACTTTCTACAAATATCAAAATAAATATTAAACATGATACACTAGATCAAGAGTACAAACACGAGTTCTAAGTATCAATACCAAGACGAAACTATCACAAGAATTTGAGAACGAACAATCATGAGAAACAATAACCAATTTTTGAAACGAGAAACAAAACGAACAAATTAAATTTAATGAGAGAATCGCTGAAGGAGTACGGAATCCGTACCTGAAATAAGCAATGTAATACCCGAAGTATATTCCAAAAATTTATTCGTTAAACTCCTTTTGTCCGAACTAATTACATAATTTAACAAAAATATATATATATATATAAATTACTAACTATAAGTTAAATTATTAATTACCAATTACAAATTTACTTATTCCTAAACTATTATTATTATTATTATTATAATTAATTATTGACTAAGCCTTCCGTTCATAATGATCAACAGATTTATTCTTCAAAATTATATATATAAGCTAAATGAACCCAGTGCACTGTATCAATTATATATATACTATACAATAATAAAAATAACAATGGATCCCATCATCCGAATAGTAGCAGTAGTAGACTAGCCTGCAATGATAATTACGCTATTTTATATATATATATAGTGCCTACCGTTCCAACCAACAAAAAAAATCATCAGATTTATTGTTCAAAAGTATATGTCTATGTACATATGCTAATAAGCTCCAGTGCATGCACTTGGGCGAAGTCATGATTATATATATATATATATAATAAAGTTCTTAGATTTTTCAAAACTATTAATTAAAAGTTGTTTAAATTTGTTAACATATATAGTGCTAAATGTAACAAAAGCTTATTACCTGAAAATTTTTACTTGTCTTGTAGGTTGTGGTAATTAGATAAAGGTGCTGAGGATATCAGAAGTATTACTCATATGGAGGAGCCTGTCAGATTTCCTTCTCCTTCTTATGCCGCCGCCGCTCCTCTTCTTTTCTTCTCTCGTTTATATAGATATCAAGTAATTAGGTTTGGTTTATTGTTTATATATTATTTCTTCTCCTAATTATACTAGGATTTTAATCACACACAAATATAAGATAGACCCAATAAGTTTAAAGGCCCAAATTAATAAACTTCTTATTTGTTATAGTCCACATAAATAAATATAATTTGACCCAAACACAAGAAAAGCCCAATTAAAATATTTAAAATAAACTTTTAAAAAGTCATTCATTTATTTATTTTTCGGGTATTACATCACCTACCCCTTAAAAAGGATTCCGTCCCCGGAATCAAAAGAAAAGAACGATTATCAAAAAGATGCGGATGCTCCGCTCGAATAGACTCCTCCATCTCCCAAGTAGCTTCTCGCTTCGAATGGTTTCTCCACAAAATCTTAACAAACGAAATTGTCTTCCTCCTCATAACCCGCTCTTGACGATCCAAAATCGCCTCGGCTTGCTCCACACAAGTAAGATCATCACGAATCTTATCGAACGGATATTGCACCACATACAACGGGTGATATTTATAACTCCTCAACAAAGACACATGGAACACATTGTGCACAGCTAGCTGTGGAGGCAAAGCCAACCGATATGCAACCTCACCAACCCTCTCCAGACCAAATCGTTGAATACCCTTCCAAGGAGAAACTTTTAGGAACACATGCTCACCAGGTTCAAACTCTAAGGTCCTCCTATGCTTATCAGCATAACTCTTCTGCCGTAATCGAGCCGATTTCAATTTGTCCTTAGCCACCTCTACCTTCTCCGTAGTGATTTAAATTATGTAATTAGTTCGGACAGAAGTAGTTTAACGAATAAATTTTTGGAATATACTTCGGCTATTACATTGTTTATTTCAGGTACGGATTCTTACTCCTTCAGCGATTCTCTCATTAAATTTAATTTGTTCGTTTTGTTTCTCGTTTCAAAAATTGGTTATTGTTTCTCATGATTGTTCGTTCTCAAATTCTTGTGATAGTTTCGTCTTGGTATTGATACTTAGAACTCATGTTTGTACTCTTGATCTAGTGTATCATGTTTAATATTTATTTCGATATTTGTAGAAAGTACATGTTAATATTTTTGGAGACTTTGTGTTGATGATTCGGTTGATTTAACATGTACACTTTCGAACCCTTTGTGTTGATATTGTGTCGCATGTGTTGCGACATAGTATTTTTGTTAGAATATACCGTAGCGTAAACCTGAGCTATAACCACCTGTGGGGGTACCATAGGTATGTCGTCTTGGCACGAGAGGCATGACACCTTCCGTGGCGGTGTGATCAGTCCATGGCGTCTCCGTTTTGTGCTCCATTCTATTCTGTTCTGTTCTGCGGATTGGTGATGTTTGTGCCAAACACACCTTTCAATTTTGCATGCATCTGAATTGCGCAGTTCGATGTGTGAATTGCCTATGTGGCATTATTTGACTTGCCTGTGTGGCAAGGTATATTTCTGTTTATTTTGAGCTCGGTATGAAATAACACCCAGCCATTTGATTCAGCCTATTATTTCATTGTGTTAGTTTTTTTCGTTTCAGTTTAGTTCATTAATTGAGTTAGTTATTTCAGTTCTCTATTTTGTATTCTATATCCGTACTGGGCATTTGGCTCATGCTTGTGTTTTTCCTCCGGCAGGTATTCAGGGGGATCAAGGGCAAGTGTGATGAGAGCTCCTTTCAATCCAATGGTCTAGGAATATTCTGTTTAGGCTGGACATATTAATTTTTTTGGAGTTGTAATAATTATTTCAGATTATGGTTTGGGCCAGTTTGACATTTATTCTGGTTTGACCTTGTTGATATTTATTAGTTTTAAATACTATTCTTTTGTGGTTTAGAGCTTTAGTATTATTTTCTTTAGTTCTGTTGTGTTTTGAGTAGCCTCCGTTTCTATTTCGGGAAGGGGATGTTACAATATTAACCTTTCAAACCTTTAACACTATAAGACTATAGACTTTACTTCTTGTACTTAGGGAGATTAGCCCTTTGTACTGATACTGTGCACACTATCTTAACGCTTAAAGCATCTTCATTAATCCCCCATATTAGGGTTGTTCATCTCAGTTTGACATCAGAATCCGCACCAAATAAAGTTGGTTTGGATAACTCAATAAATGATATTCAAATTGAATATTAACTTCTCAAGGTATACAATCGAATAAGTATTGTACACTTAAATGATACTTTTAAAAGAATCATGGCATCTCATGTGAAATTCTAAACTTGGATATTTAAGAGTTTAGTTTAGGAAACTTGCCCAACAATAATAGTAAGTTAGGGATAGAAAACTTGCCTCGTGCGCAAGCTATAATTATTACTCACTTCTTTAATTACTCGTACCTATCAATACATTCACAATATCAATTAATCACAAGTTCGATATGATTATTGATTTACAATAGTATTCTTCAAACTCATTATTAGGTTTTCAAATAATGGTTTACGTTGATTAATTAACTTGTTAATTAATCACGTAACTTAAGTTATTAACTTGTATTAATAACTCATTACATACATAACATGTCTTCATGTTAATTAGATTTAAAATAATGTCTTAATGTTTATAACACATTATTTAACCTTTACAAATAATAGTTTAAGTTACATAATTAATTTATTAATTAATCACATAACATAAATTATTAAACTCATGTCAACATTTTATCATATTTATACAACATGTGTTCATGTTCATTAGACTCAAAACACATTTCACAAATTTTCAACACTTAGCAAAAAAAAAATTCAAAAATTCAGGCCTAGCGCGGCCGCGCGCCGTTTAGCCTTTCACCCAGCGCGACCGCGCGGCTGCGTTTTTCCAAAATTTCCAGTTCGCGAAGAACACTGAAATTCGGCCATTTTCTCTAATTTTACACCAATACACTGATTTATAATGTTACCTATGAAGTATAAACTTCACAAGAACATTATATATCACTTATAACATGTTCTTAACATTCCAAGTCATATAATTACATAATTTAAGACCATCAATTTCAATGTTCTTCATAAATTTTACAAAATCTAATGAAAAATATAAAATCTAACATTACGGATTCGTTACTACACC
Source organism: Panax stipuleanatus (assembly GCA_020205555.1). Lineage (NCBI taxonomy): Eukaryota > Viridiplantae > Streptophyta > Magnoliopsida > Apiales > Araliaceae > Panax > Panax stipuleanatus. The sequence goes on along the minus strand of JAINUT010002894.1, from coordinate 68,687 downwards.
GAATCCGTTCATTTTAATTCCATTCTCTTTGTTTAAACATATACACTTATAATCAAACGTCAATTTTAATTAAAACATATGATTACAACATGTATTTCACCCATATGGGTTATTAACCCATATTCAACACTCTGTATTTTTGAAAAATCCAATTCTTAACAAAATTTCTTGGTGTGATCAGTGTAAATCATACCTACATGATTCTCCACATAATATCAACATATATGATTACATATATAAACATATCTTGGTTTAATTTTCCAAAATAATTCTTAACAGATAAAATTTGAACATATGTTTAAATAAACTCTGTGATTTCCAAAAACCCAATTAAGGTCATCTTAAATAAAATTGATCCTTTTAAATCATGATTATATATTATCAAACACGTTATCATCACATATCCAGATAAAATTATATCGTAACCCAATTGGGAAACCCAATTTCACAGAAAACTTAAAAGTACGTATTTAAGAAATCTTAATTTTGAAAACTTAAAAGAAGAATTACCCTTTAGTAGTGAAGATAAATCAAAGTTAACAACACAATGATCTCTCAATTCTTCCTTTCTCAATTTCTCTCAATCTTTTCCTCTTTTTCTCTCTAAATTTTTTCTGATATTTCTAAGTGTTTCTCTGATAATAGATTAGAAAAACAACGTATACGTATTATAAATACTACCGTTGTAGACTAACTCCTCCTAAGGCCTTGTTTGGCTTGTTCCCTTATTCCTTTTTCATTTGTTTTAATTAACTAGTTTACTATATAGTTAATTGCCACCTTACTTATTGATTAATTAATTTTATTTAAATCAATTAAATAAAATAAGATAATTCACATTAAATCACATTGTCACATAATTAATATTTTTATTTATTAATTATGTCAATTCATTAATTAATTATTAAATTAACTAAAGTAACATATGCTTATTTAATTAATTCAATTAATCAAATAAACTCAATTAAATATATACCTTGAACTATTAAATTACTACAAATTAATTTAATTAATATAACACACATAATTAAATTAATCTTCCACAAATTCATGAATTAATTATTTAACTCAATAATTAAATCATTAAAAATATTTATTTATTTTAATAAATATTCAAATATCTTTACAAAATTCTCGTTCGTCACATCTTTCCCCCCTTAAAAGGATTCTGTCCACAGAATCACGGTTCGATTAATAATTTCGTCTTTCGTCACATTCTCCCCCCCTTACAAATATTCTGTCCCCAGAATCGCGTTCACCTATTCAAGAAAATAAGTGGGGATAATTCTTTATCATATTCTCTTCGAGTTCCCACGTAGCTTCTTCAGCGTTGTGGTTCCTCCAAATTACCTTAACAGAAGATATTACGTTGTTCCTGAGAACTTGCTCTTTCCTGTCAACAATCTGAACAGGAACTTCTTCGTAGGATAAATCTTTCTCAAATTGTAGGGGTTCATATTCTATCACATGTTTGTAATCGAGTTTATAACGTCGTAATACTGACACATGGAAAATGTTGTGGACACGCTCCTGTGCCGGAGGTAAAGCTACCTCATAGGCTACTTCTCCAATTCTTCGGAGTACCTCAAAGGGTCCAATGAACCTCGGGCTCAATTTTCCCTTCTTACCAAATATGATCTTTCCCTTCCAAGGAGAGACCTTCAAAAATACAAAGCTACCCGATTCAAACTCTTCATTCTTGCAGTGTGGATCGGCGTATTTCTTCTGCCTATCCTGAGCCGCTACTAATCTTGTCCGAATTACTTTAACTATCTCTGCCGTTTGTTGGACTAACTCTGGTCCTAGCAATTGTCTTTCGCCAACTTCATCCCAGTACAGTGGAGTTCTGCACTTTCTACCGTACAACGCTTCGTAAGGTGGCATACCAATACTAGCATGGTAACTATTATTATAACCGAATTCTACAAGCGGTAAATGATCATCCCAATTGCCATTAAAATCCATGATACATGCCCTCAGCATATCCTCTAATGTTTGGATCATTCTTTCACTTTGCCCGTCAGTCTGAGGGTGATAGGCTATCCTCAACTGTGTTCCCATGCATTCTTGCAGTCTTTTCCAGAAATTCGATGTAAAACGCGGATCTCGATCAGAAACAATTGACACTGGCATTCCGTGCCTCGAAACAATCTCTTTCACTTATAACTTTGTCAATTGTTCTAAGTTAAATCTAATTCTGATCGGAAGGAAGTGTGCGGATTTCGTTAATCGGTCGACGATAACCCATACTGCATCGTAGCCTTTCTGGGTCGTAGGAAGGCCAACAACAAAAGCTATTGTAATATGTTCCCATTTCCATTCTAGGATCTCTAGAGGTTGTAGTAAACCACTTGGTCTCTGATGTTCTGCCTTGACCCTTTGGCAAGTCAGACACTTGGCAACACAATCGGCAACATCCCTCTTCATATTTGGCCACCAAAAGTGTTGTCGTAAATCTTGATACATTTTGGTACTTCCGGGATGAATGGAATACCTCGAACTATGAGCCTCGCTTAGAATGTCCTCCTTAATTTCTGGTACTGGCGGTACCCAAACTCTATTTTCAAACCTCAACAATCCTTCACTGTCCACTTTAAATCTAAGTTCAGTCCCTTCAGATATCTTTTTCTTTACTTCCTCACATTCCTTATCCAGAATTTGAGCTTCTTTAACCTTATCCAATAAAATTGTTCCAGCTTGCATCTGAAACAGTTTCTCATCAATCTCCATTGAACATCCTACTTCCAATTCCAGCTTCTCCATCGCTAAAATCAACTCTTCTTGTGCTATCAGCATCATCAACTTCTCCCGACCCTTTCTGCTTAAGGCGTCGGCTATAACATTCGCTTTTCCCGGGTGGTATAAGATATCACAATCATAATCCTTTATTAACTCCAGCCACCTTCTTTGGCGCATATTCAAGTCTTTCTGTGTGAAAATATACTTCAGACTCTTATGGTCTGTATATATTTCACACTTCTCCCCATAGAGATAGTGTCTCCAAATCTTTAAAGCAAATACCACCGCAGCTAATTCCAAATCGTGGGTTGGATATCCCTTCTCATAATTTTTCAACTATCGTGACGCATACGCAATGACTCTGTCGTTTTGCATAAGCACACAGCCTAGCCCTTTATGCGACGCATCACTATATACCACAAAGTTTCCTGTATCATCCGATAGGGACAACACAAGTGCTGTACTCAACCTTCTCTTAAGCTCTTGAAAACTTTCCCCACACTTCTCCGTCCAAACGAATTTTACAACTTTCCTAGTCAAATTCGTTAGCGGAGTGGCGATCTTGGAAAAATCCTGAATAAATCTTCTATAGTAACCAGCTAATCCAAGAAAACTTTTTACTTCCGACGGTGTTTTCGGCTGATCCCAATTCATCACCGCTTCGACTTTGGAGGGATCCACCGAAATTCCATCCTTATCAATCACATGTCCGAGAAATTGCACCCTTTCAATCCAAAATTCACACTTTGAGAACTTGGCGTACAACTTTTCTCTTCTCAACACTTCCAATGTTAACTTCAAATGTTCAACATGCTCTTCCTTGGTCTTATAATATACCAATATATCATCGATAAAAACCACTACAAATTTGTCCAAAAAGGGCTTGAACACTCCATTCATTAGGCCAATAAATGCTGCAGGCGCATTCGTTAAACCAAATGACATAACCAAAAAATTCGTAGTGACCATATCGTGTCCTAAACGCTGTCTTTGGGACATCTTCAGGCCTCACCTTCAGCTGATGATATCCACTTCTTAGATCTATCTTCGAGAAATATCTCGCTCCTTTTAATTGATCAAACAGATCATCAATCCTTGGCAACGGATACCTATTCTTAATGGTAACCTTGTTCAATTCTCTATAGTCGATGCAGAGTCGCATCGTTCCATCCTTCTTCTTAACAAATAATACCGGCGCTCCCCACGGTGACACGCTCGGTTGAATATATTTCTTGTCCAACAACTCTTGTAGCTGTACCATTAATTCCTTCATTTCTACCGGAGCCATCCGGTACGGTGCTTTCGATATTGGAGCCGTTCCTGGCATCAAATCGATTACAAAGTCTACTTCCTTGTCAGGCGAAAGTCCTGGCATATCATCCGGGAAAACATCCACGAAGTCTCTTAGGACTGGTATTTCTTCTAACTTTGGATTCTCTTTACGACTATCGACTATGTAGGCTAAATACCCCACACAGCCTTGTCTTAATAACTTCCTGGCCTGCATCATCGTCAGACAACTCGCTTGTCTAGGCGACTTGCTTCCATAAAACACAACATTTGACGGAGTCATAAGGTTAATACATTTCTTCTGGCAATCAATTACGGCTCCGTAATTGAATAGCCAATCCATTCCCAGGATAACGTCAAATTCCCCAAGTTTAATCGGGATCAGATCTACGTTCATAATGTTACCCTTAATATCCACTCTACAGTTCTTGTGTATATACTTAACAGGAATTACTTCGCTATTCGCAATCTCTATGTTCATAGGGATCTCTAATTCGTCTTTAAGCAATTCTAAATTCTTTGCAAAGTCATCAGATATAAATGAACAAGTAGCACCCGAATCAAATAAAACATAAGCATTGACTTTATTGATCGGAATGATACCTGACACCACATCACGAGACTGCACAGCGTCTTGTACGGTCATGATAAATGTCCTTGCAGTTGGTCGGTTTGTCGAAGTCTGTCCGGTAATGGTAAGAGAATTTCCACTATTATTTCCCTTATGTCCACCTGACCCTGCCCCTCCAGATGTCTTCTTTGGACAGTCTCTAGCCAAGTGATCCTTTGACCCACATGTGTAGCAGACGTGTTTCTTAGGGTTAGGGCAGTTAGGTGCTGTGTGGCCTTCCTGACCATAATTGTAGCAAACTCTTTTTTCCTTTCATGCAGACTCCCAAGTGAGTCTTCCCACAGGTTGGGCATGGTTCTAACTTTTTCTTCTGACTACCTTGCTGACTTACAGACGACGGGTTGTCATTCCATTTTCGTTTATGATTATTAGTTCCCCCTGTGTGACTACCACTAGCCTTATTGTTTCCTTCACTATCATTCTTCTTCTTCTTTTGATCCTGATTGTACTTGGACACTGCCTCGCTTCCACCTTCAGCGAGGATGGCCTTCTCCAAAACTCCAGTAAAAGTGTTTAATTGAAACATTGATACCTTGCTATACAACCAGGGTTTCAGTCCCTGTTCAAAACGCCTAGCCTTTCTTTCGTCAATATGCACCTGATATTGGGCAAACCTAGACAATTCGTTAAACTTTGCCGCGTAGTCGGGCACAGACATATTCCCCTGCTTCAACTCCAGAAACTGCACCTCCATTTCATTTTGGGAGCTGGTCGGGAAATACATTCTCGAAAAACATTTCTTTAAACCTTTCCTAGGCTATTACACCTTCTCCTCCCCTGATCTTATTTGCCTGCCACCAGTAGCTGGCTTCTGATTTTAACATAAATGTCGCGTAAGCGGTCTTCTGGTCCTCCCTAACTCGGGCGACCTCAAAAATTTTCTCCATTTCCATAACCCAAGTCTGGAACCCATAAAATCTGGCGGTCCCACTGCCTTAAAGTCTTTAAATGAGGTGTTCAGTGGAGCTTGAGGCTGATTATTCATCGCTCTAGCCAACAGATTTACAAACTGCTGAACGAGATTCGCATTGGCATCATTGTTGTTATTGTTATTGGTTGACCCTTTTTGGGCTTGTCGACGATTTTGTCTCCTTCTTGGCGGCATATTTCTGTTAAGAATATACGCTCATTAGATCTTTATTCAATCTCTTAAATGTTTAAGACTTAACTCAAATATTTAACATAACCACTTTAATTCTTTTCTTTTCAAATAACCTTTGATATTTTATTTAAATCAAAAGTTTTAAACATAGTACTATAGTATCTCTGCCATTTACCTCAACTATCCCAAGATAAAGAATCTTCAGGATTTAGTTTCTCAAAATATTCCTTTATTTTTAATCACATCGGAATTTACATTAACTACTCCAAAGAGTATCACATAATGTTAAATACTTTAACATACTCACTTAACCCATATCATCTTGAACAACTTTATTATTTTATTAAATCCAAATGCTTTTAATACAATGCGATAGTATTTCTGCCATTTACATCAACTATCCTGAAATAAAGTTTCTACAGGATTTACATTATGACAATATTCCTTTGTTTATAATCACATCGGAATTTACATTATTTACGATTATTTAAACATTAACAATATCCTATTGTCCTATCACGGCCTACTAAGGCGTCGGACAGCTTCACTACGTTCCTCCTCTATAATGCGGGACATAGTCCTGCGATCTAACATATACCCAGGCAGTCCCTCGAACTGAATTGGATATCTCATAACTCGGTCCTGGGCCGCATCCATTACCCTCAGAAACGTGTAGCACGTCTCTTCAACCTTAACTCTCTTAGCACGCGCATCATCCTCTGCCAGATCTGCACGTCGTGCATTTATCACCCAAGCTTCTTCCACTATGGCGAGTCTTTCAGATTTCTCTTTCAACTCATTCTTTAACTTTTCTATCTCCTCTGTCTTCTGCTCAGTTTGGCCCTTCTCATGAACCAAATCCCACTCCACATTGCCAAGACGGGTGTGGAGTGTCTCAATCTCACCACCCTGAGCAACTGACTGCTCCGTCAACACCTGAATTGTATCTCGTAACTCTACGTTGCGATCATACAATAAATCATACATATCAGCACTGACAGAGTTCGGTGGGTACTCCTCAGGGTCTTCCTCCTCTTCTTCCTCCTCCTCGGCTGCCTCAGCCAAAATCTCAACCTCTTCAGGGTCCTTCTCTGAGTTCGTCTCTGGCTCATTCTCCTGACCAAAATCTGGAATCACAGGAGATGGCTCTGGCTGTACTAACTACTCCCAGACAGTATGTATGTCCCGGGGCTCCTCATCTCTAGTCTCTAGGGGTACAACATCCCTGGGCTGACTAGCTCCTCCAGTATCTGACATCCTGACAAAATAAGTTTTAAGTCTTAGTTTTTACGTGATGCTAATCAATACTCTAACAAGTATGAACACATAAGCACATAGCACATAAGGTAATTTTATTATCTTTCCTAGAACTCAATCAGAGTTATCATTACTATCTTCACGAAGGCTACTATCCTAAGGTTATCCCCCCACCTAAGGTTAATAACCTACGGCTCTGATACCAACTTGTGACATCCCCAAATCCGGTATCTTAATTTCCACAGGATTTAGTGTTCACTATTCCAATATCATACAACTATCTACCCATAAATAATGAAATTCATTTATTAGATAAATAAATCATCATCTTACATCATCTGACATAATAATACATCATAAATCCCAGGTTATACTTAACCTTAAATCTCTGTTGCGAAAACGTAAATAAATAAGTCTTAAGTCATCACACATAAATCTTGAACTTTAACATTCTTAACATCAACACAAGTCTTCAACACTTGTTAGCTTTTCCTTTGCCCTTGCTACTAGAATGTACATCACTTCGTTCATTATTAGCTGCAATGTTATTATGCAAGAGTGAGCACGAATGCCCGCAAGTATAAAAATATGACAGAATAATAACATGCGAGTGAAAGAATTTTGAATAACAGAAAGCTCAACATTTGAACCAAGAATATTAATCAAGAGTCAAATTACTTCTCAACTTTTGAATCAAGAATATTAATCGAGAGTCAAATTACTTCTGAGGGTCATTAAGACCTTGAACCGAGTCTTAGGTTGTCAAGTATATTAACCATTCAAACCTTTAACAGTCATAAGACTATAGACTTTACTTCTCGTACTTAGGGAGATCAGCCCTTTGTACTGATACTGTGCACACTATCTTAACTGCTTAAAGCATCTTCATTAATCCCCTATATTAGGGTTGTTTATCTCAGTTTGACATCAGAATCCGCACCATCGTTTTTAATGCGATAGTTATGGGATTGTTCTATTTGAAGCTAATCAAATTAGAACGATGTAATAGGACTCCTAATCACCTCTTTTTTTGACAATTTTAGAGAACCAATAAAACAATAAGAAGGTCTTCCTAAATGAAGACTTGTGTGAGATGTACGCATGATTTTGAACGCGATAGTCATGGGTTTCTCATTTTGACGCTAATCAAACTAGAACGAAGGAATACAAATCTTAATCACCTCTTTCTTTGTAAATTTGAAACAATCAATGAAACAATATCAAGGTCTCCCTAAATGAAGATTTGGGTAAGATCTACGCATCGTTTTGGACGAGATAGTAATGGGATTGCTCCTTTTGATGCTAATTTCAACTAGAACGAAGTAATAGGACTCATAATCACCTATATTTTTACACTTTGAGAGAACTAATGAAACAGTAATAAGGTTTTCTTAAATGAAGACTTGTGTGAGATGTACGGATAATTTTGAAGGCGCTAGTGATAGGATTGCTTCTTTTGATGCAAATCAAACTAAAACGAAGTCATATGATTCATAATCACAAATTTCTTTGACAATTTGAGAAAATCAATTAAACAATAAGAAGGTCTTCCTAAATCAAGACTTGTGAGAGATGCAAGCATCATTTTTAATGTGATAGTGATGGGATTGCTCATTTTGATGCTAATCACATTTGAACGAAGTAATACGACATCTAATTACCGCTTTCTTTGACAATTTTAGAGAACCAATGAAACAATAAGAAGGTGTTAAATGAAGACTTGTGTGAGATGTATGCATCATTTTGAACGTGATAGTAATGAGATTGCTCCTTTTGATGCTAATCAAACTACAACGAAGTTATATGACCCCTGATCACCTATTTCTTTGACAATTTTAGAGAACCAATGAAAAAAATAAGAAGGTCTCCCTAAATGAAGACTTGTGTGAGATGTACGCATGGTTTTGAACGCGATAGTCATAGGGTTTCTCCTTTTGACGCTAATCAAAGTAGAACATTGTAATACAACTCTTAATCACCTCTTTCTTTATAAATTTGAAACAACCAATGAAACAATATGAAGTTCTCACTAAATGAAGACTTATGTGAGATCTACGCATCGTTTTGGACGCGATAGTGATGGGATTGCTTATTTTGATGACAATTTCAACTAGAACGAAGTAATAGGACTCATAATCACCTATATTTTGACAATTTGAGAGAACTAATGAAACAATAAGAAGGTCTCCCTAAATGATGACTTGTGTGAGATGTACAGATCGTTTTGAAGGCACTAGTGATAGAATTGCTCCCTTTGATGCAAATCAAACTAGAACGAAGTCATAGGACTCATAATCACCTCTTTCTTTGAAAATTTGAGAGAACGATTGAAACAATAAGAAGGTCTCCCTAAATCAAGACTTGTGTGAGATGTACGTATCGTTTTTAACGCAATAGTTATGGGATTGCTCCTTTTGAAGCTAATCAAATTAGAACAAAGTAATAATACTCCTAATCACCTCTTTCTTTGACAATTTTAGAGAACCAATGAAAAAAATAAGGTCTCCCTAAATGAAGACTTGTATGAGATGTATGCATGGTTTTGAACGCGATAGTCATGGATTTCTCCTTTTGACGCTAATTAAAGTAGAACAAAGTAATAGAACTCTTAATCACCTCTTTCTTTATAAATTTGAAACAACCAATGAAACAATATGAAGTTCTCAATAAATGAAGTATTGTGTCAGATCTACACATTGTTTTGGACGCGATAGTGATGGGATTGCTTCTTTTGATGCTAATTTCAACTAGAACGAAGTAATAGGACTCATAAGCACCTATATTTTGACAATTTGAGAGAACTAATGAAACAATAAGAAGGTCTCCCAAAATGATGACTTGTGTGAGATGTACAGATCGTTTTGAAGGCATTAGTGATAGGATTGCTACTTTTGATACTAATCAAACTAGAACGAAGTCATAGGACTCATAATCACCTCTTTCTTTGATAATTTGTGAGAACCAATGAAATAATAAGAAGGTCTCCCTAAATCAAGACTTGTGTGAGATGTACGCATCGTTTTTAATGTGATAGTTATGGGGTTGCTCTATTTGAAGCTAATCAAATTAGAACGACGTCATAGGACTCCAAATCACCTCTTTCTTTGATAATTTTAGAGAACCAATAAAACAATAAGAAGGTCTCCCTAAATGAAGACTTGTGTTAGATGTACGCATGGTTTGGAACGCGATAGTAATGGTTTTCTCCTTTTGACGCTAATCAAACTAGAACGACGGAATACAAATCTTGATCACCTCTTTCTTTGTAAATTTTAAACAATCAATGAAACAATATGAAGGTCTCCCTAAATGAAGATTTGTGTGTGATCTACGCATCGTTTTGGACGCGATAGTAATGGAATTGCACCTTTTGAAGCTAATTTCAACCAGAACGAAGTAATAGGACTCATAATCACCTATATTTTTATAATTTGAGAGAACTAATGAAACAGTAATAAGGTTTTCCTAAATGAAGACTTGTGTAAGATGTACGGATAATTTTGAAGGCGCTAGTGATAGGATTGCTTCTTTTGATGCAAATCAAACTAAAACCAATTAAATAATAATCACCTCTTTCTTTGACAATTTGAGAAAACCAATTAAATAATAATAAGGTCTTCCTAAATCAAGCCTTGTGAGAGATGCAAGCATCGTTTTTAATGTGATAGTGATGGGATTGCTGATTGTGATGCTAATCAAATTAGAACGAAGTAATACGACTTCTAATCACCTCTTTCTTTGACAAATTTAGAGAACCAATGAAACAATAAGAAAGTGTTAAAAGAAGACTTATGTGAGATGTACGCATCGTTTTGAACGTGATAGTAATGTGATTGCTCCTTTTGATGCTAATTAAACTACAACGAAGTTATTGGACCCCTGATTACCTATTTCTTTGACAATTTAAGGGAACCAATGAAAAAAATAAGTAGGTCTCCCTAAATGAAGACTTGTGTGAGATGTTCGCATGGTTTTGAACGCGATAGTCATGGGTTTCCCCTTTTGACGCTAATCAAAGTAGAACAAAGTAATACAACTCTTAATCCCCTCTTTCTTTATAAATTTGAAACAACCAATGGAACAATATGAAGTTCTCACTAAATGAAGACTTATGTGAGATCTACGCATCGATTTGGAAGCGATAGTGATGGTATTGCTTATTTTGATGATAATTTCAACAAGAACGAAGTAATAGGACTCATAATCACCTATATGCTGACAATTTTAGAGAACTAATGAAACAATAAAAAGGTCTCCCTAAATGATGACTTGTGTGAGATGTACAGATCATTTTGAAGGTACTAGTGATAGAATTGCTCCTTTTGATGCTAATCAAACTAGAAAGAAGTCATAGGACTCATAATCACCTCTTTCTTTGAAAATTTGAGAGAACGATTGAAACAATAAGAAGGTCTCCCTAAATCAAGACTTGTGTGAGATGTACGCATCGTTTTTAACGAAATACTTATGGGATTGCTTCCTTTTGAAGCTAATCAAAGTAGAACGAAGTAATAAGACTCCTAATCACCTCTTTCTTTGACAATTTTAGAGAACCAATGAAAAAAATAAGAAGGTCTCCCTAAATGAAGACTTGTGTGAGATGTATACATGGTTTTGAACGCGATAGTCATTGGTTTCTCCTTTTGACGCTAATTAAAGTAGAACAAAGTAATACAACTCTTAATCACCTCTTTCTTTATAAATTTGAAATAACCAATGAAACAATATGAAGTTCTCACAAAATGAAAGTGTCAGATTTACGCATTGTTTTGGACGCGATAGTAATGGGATTGCTTCTTTGATGCTAATTTCAACTAGAACGAAGTAATAGGACTCATAATCACCAATATTTTGACAATTTGAGAGAACTAATGAAACAATAAGAAGGTCTCCCAAAATGATGACTTGTGTGAGATGTACAGATCGTTTTGAAGGCATTAGTGATAGGATTGCTCCTTTTGATACTAATCAAACTAGAACGAAGTCATAGGACTCATAATCACCTCTTTCTTTGATAATTTGCGAGAACCAATGAAACAATAAGAAGATCTCCCTAAATCAAGACTTGTGTGAGATGTACGCATCGTTTTTAATGCGATAGTTATGGGATTGCTTTATTTGAAGTTAATCAAATTAGAACGACGTAATAGGACTCCTAATCACCTCTTTCTTTGACAATTTTAGAGAACCAATAAAACAATAAGAAGGTCTCACTAAATGAAGACTTGCGTGAGATGTACGCATGGTTTTGAACACGATAGTCATGGGTTTCTTCTTTTGACGCTAATCAAACTAGAATGAAGGAATACAAATCTTAATCACCTCTTTCTTTGTAAATTTGAAACAATAAATGAAACAATATGGAAAGTCTCCCTAAATAAAGATTTGTGTGAGATCTACGCATCGTTTTGGACGCGATAGTAATGGGATTGCACATTTTGATGCTAATTTCAACTAGAACGAAGTAATAGGACTCATAAGCACCTATATCTTTACAATTTGAGAGAACTAATGAAACAGTAATAAGGTTTCCCTAAATGAAGACTTGTGTGAGATGTACGGATAATTTTGAAGGCGCTAGTGATAGGATTGCTTCTTTTGATGCAAATCAAACTAAAACGAAGTCATAGAACTCATAATCACCTCTTTCTTTGTTAATTTGAGAAAACCAATTAAACAATAAGAAGGTCTTCCTAAATCAAGTCTTGTTAGAGAAGCAAGCATCGTTTTTAATGTGATTGTGATGGAATTGCTCATTTTGATGCTAATCAAATTAGAACGAAGTAATACGACTTCTAATCACCACTTTCTTTGACAATTTTAGAGAACCAATGAAACAATAAGAAGGTGTTAAATGAAGACATGTGTGAGATGTACGCATCGTTTTGAACGTGATAGTAATGGAATTGCTCCTTTTGATGCTAATCAAACTACAACAAAGTTATAGGACTCCTGATCACCTATTTCTTTGACAATTTTAGAGAACCAATGAAAAAAATTAGAAGGTCTCCCTAAATGAAGTCTTGTGTGAGATGTACGCATGGTTTTGAACGTGATAGTCATGGGTTTCTCCTTTTGACGCTAATCAAAGTAGAACAAAGTAATACAACTCTTAATCACCTCTTTCTTTATAAATTTGAAACAACCAATGAAACAATATGAAGTTTTCACTAAATAAAGACTTATGTGAGATCTACGCATCGTTTTGGACGCGATAGTGATGGGATTGCTTATTTTGATGATAATTTCAACTAGAACGAAGTAATAGGACTCATAATCACCTATATTTTGACAATTTGAGAGAACTAAGGAAACAATAAGAAGGTCTCCCAAAATGATGACTTGTGTGGGATGTATAGATTGTTTTGAAGGCACTAGTGATAGGATTGCTCCTTTTGATGCTAATCAAACTAGAACGAAGTCCTAGGACTCATAATCACCTCTTTCTTTGAAAATTTGAGAGAACGAATGAAACAATAAGAAGGTCTCCCTAAATCAAGACCTGTGTGAGATGTACTCATCGTTTTTAACGCAATAGTTATGGGATTGCTCCTTTTGAAGCTAATCAAATTAGAACGAAGTAAAAAGACTCCTAATCACCACTTTCTTAGATAATTTTAGAGAACCAATGAAAAAAATAAGAAGGTCTCCCTAAATGAATACTTGTGTGAGATGTATGCATGGTTTTGAACGCGATAGTCATGGGTTTCTCCTTTTGATGCTAATTAAAGTAGAACAAAGTAATACAACTCTTAATCACCTTTTTTTTATATAAATTTCAAACAACGATTGAAACAATATGAAGTGCTCACTAAATGAAGATTTGTGTCAGATCTACGCATTATTTTGGACCCGTTAGTGATTGGATTGCTTCTTTTGATGCTAATTTCAACTAGAAAGAAGAAATAGGACTCATAATCACCTATATTTTGACAATTTGAGAGAACTAATGAAACAATAAGAAGGTCTCCCAAAATGATGACTTGTGTGAGATGTACAGATCGTTTTGAAGGCATTAGTGATAGGATTGCTCCTTTTGATACTAATCAAACTAGAACGAAGTCATAGGACTCATAATCACCTCTTTCTTTGATAATTTGTGAGAACCAATGAAACAATAAGAAGGTCTCCCTAAATCAAGACTTGTGTGAGATGTACGCATCAATTTTAATGTGATAGTTATGGGATTGCTCTAGTTGAAGCTAATCAAATTAGAACGACGTCATAGGACTCCAAATCACCTCTTTCTTTGACAATTTTAGAGAACCAATAAAACAATAAGAAGGTCTCCCTAAATGAAGACTTGTGTTAGATGTACGCATGGATTGGAACGCGATAACCATGGTTTTCTCCTTTTGACGCTAATCAAACTAGAACGAAGGAATACAAATCTTGATCACCTCTTTCTTTGTAAATTTTAAACAATCAATGAAACAATATGAAGGTCTCCCTAAATGAAGATTAGTGTGTGATCTACGCATCGTTTTGGACGCGATAGTAATGTGATTGCTCCTTTTGATGCTAATTTCAACTATAACGAATTAGTAGGACTCAGAATCACCTATATTTTTATAATTTGAGAGAACTAATGAAACAGTAATAAGGTTTTCCTAAATGAAGACTTGTGTAAGTTGTACGGATAATTTTGAAGGTGCTAGTGATAGGATTGCTTCTTTTGATGTAAATCAAACTAAAACGAAGTCATCGGACTCATAATCACCTCTTTCTTTGACAATTTGAGAAAATCAATTAAATAATAAGAAAGTCTTCCTAAATCAAGACTTGTGAGAGATGCAAGCATCGTTTTTAATGTGATAGTGATGGGATTGCTCATTTTGATGCTAATCAAATTAGAACAAAGTAATACGACTTCTAATCACCTCTTTCTTTGACAATTTTAGAGAACCAATGAAACAATAAGAAGGTGTTAAAAGAAGACTTGTGTGAGATGTACGCATCGTTTTGAACGTGATAGTAATGGGATTGCTCCTTTTGATGCTAATCAAACTACAGCGAAGTTATAGGACTCCTGATCACCTATTTCTTTGACAATTTTAGAGAACCAATGAAAAAAATAAGAAGGTCTCCCTAAATGAAGACTTGTGTGAGATGTACGTATGGTTTTGAACGCGATAGTCATGGATTTCTCCTTTTGACGCTAATCAAAGTAGAACAAAGTCACTAATGAAACAATATGAAGTTCTCACTAAATGAAGACATGTGTGAGATCTACGCATCATTTTTGACGCGATAGTGATGGGATTGCTTATTTTGATGATAATTTCAACTAGAACGAAGTAATAAAACTCATAATCACCTATATTTTGACAATTTGAGAGAACTAATGAAACAATAAGAAGGTCTCCCTAAATGATGACTTGTGTGAGATGTACAGATCGTTTTGAAGGCACTAATGATAAGATTGATCCTTTTGATGCTAATCAAACTAGAACGAAGTCATAGGACTCATAATCACCTCTTTCTTTGAAAATTTGAGAGAACGATTGAAACAATAAGAAGGTCTCCCTAAATCAAGACTTGTGTGAGATGTACGCATCGTTTTTAATGGAATAGTTATGGGATTGCTTCTTTTGAAGCTAATCAAATTAGAACGAAGTAATAAGACTCCTAATCACCACTTTCTTTGATAATTTTAGAGAACCAATGAAAAAAATAAGAAGGTCTCCCTAAATGAAGACTTGTGTGAGATGTATGCATGGTTTTGAACGCGATAGACATGGGTTTCTCCTTTTGATGCTAATTAAAGTAGAACAAAGTAATACAACTCTTAATCACCTCTTTCTTTATAAATTTGAAACAACCAATGAAACAATATGAAGTTCTCACTAAATGAAGATTTGTGTCAGATCTATGCATTGTTTTGGACGCGATAGTGATAGGATTGCTTCTTTTGATGCTAATTTCAACTAGAACGAAGTAATAGGACTCATAATCACCTATATTTTGACAATTTGAGAGAACTAATGAAACAATAAGGTCTCCCAAAATGATGACTTGTGTGAGATGTACAGATCGTTTTGAAGGTATTAGTGATAGGATTGCTCCTTTTGATACTAATCAAACTAGAACAAAGTCATAGGACCCATAATCACCTATTTCTTTGATAATTTGCGAGAACCAATGAAACAATAAGAAGGTCTCCCTAAATCAAGACTTGTGTGAGATGTACGCATCGTTTTTAATGCGATAGTTATGGGATTGCTCTATTTGAAGCTAATCAAATTAGAACGACGTAATAGGAATCCTAATCACCTCTTTCTTTGACAATTTTAAGGAACCAATAAAACAATAAGAAGGTCTCCCTAAATGAAGACTTGTGTGAGATGTGCGCATGGTTTTGAAAGCGATAGTCCTGGGTTTCACCTTTTGACGCTAATCAAACTAGAACGAAGGAATAAAAATCTTAATCACCTCTTTCTTTGTAAATTTAAAACAATCAATGAAACAATATGTAGGTCTCCCTAAATGAAGATTTATGTGAGATCTACGCATCGTTTTGGATGCGATAGTAATGGGATTGCTGCTTTTGATGCTAATTTCAACTAAAACGAAGTAATAGGACTTATAATCACCTATATTTTTACAATTTGAGAGAACTAATGAAACAGTAATAAGGTTTCCCTAAATGAAGACTTGTGTGAGATGTACGGATAATTTTGAAGGCGCTAGTGATAGGATTGCTTCTTTTGATGCAAATCAAACTAAAACCAAGTCATAGGACTCATAATCACGTCTTTCTTTGACAATTTAAGAAAATCAATTAAACAATAAGAAGGACTTCCTAAATCAAGACTTGTGAGAGATGCAAGCATCATTTTTAATGTGATAGTGATGGGATTGCTCATGTTGATGCTAATCAAATTAGAACTAAGTAATACGACTTCTAATCACCTCACCCTTTGATAATTTTAGAGAACCAATGAAACAATAAGAATGTGTTAAATAAAGACTTGTGTGAGATGTACGCATCGTTTTGAACGTGATAGTAATGGGATTGCTCCTTTTGATGCTAATCAAACTACAACGAAGTTATAGGACTCCTGATCACCTATTTCTTTGACAATTTTAGAGAAGCAATGAAAAAAATAAGAATGTCTCCCTAAATAAAGACTTGTGTGAGATGTACGCATGGTTTTGAACGCGATAGTCATGGGTTTCTCCTTTTGACGCTAATCAAAGTAGAACAAAGTAATACAACTCTTAATCACCTCTTTCTTTATAAATTTGAAACAACCAATGAAACAATATGAAGTTCTCACTAAATGAATATTTGTGTCAGATTTACGCATTGTTTTGGACGAGATAGTGATGGGATTACTTCTTTTGATGCTAATTTCAACTAGAACGAAGTAAGAGGACTCATTATCACCTATATTTTTATAATTTGAGAGAACTAATGAAACAATAAGAAGGTCTCCCAAAATGACGACTTGTGTGAGATGTTCAGATCGTTTTGAAGGCATTAGTGATAGGATTGCTCCTTTTGATACTAATCAAACTAGAACGAAGTCGTAGGACTCATAATCACCTATTTCTTTGATAATTTGCAGGAACCAATGAAACACTAAGAAAGTCTCCCCAAATCAAGACTTGTTTGAGATGTACGCATCGTTTTTAATGCGATAGTTATGGGATTGCTTTATTTGAAGTTAATCAAATTAGAACGACGTAATAGGACTCCTAATCACCTCTTTCTTTGACAATTTTAGAGAACCAATAAAACAATAAGAAGGTCTCCCTAAACGTAGACTTGTGAGAGATGTACGCATGGTTTTGAACGCGATAGTCATGAGTTTCTCCTTTTGACGCTAATCAAACTAGAACGAAGGAATACAAATCTTAATCACCTCTTTCTTTGTAAATTTGATACAATCAATGAAACAATATGAAAGTCTCCCTAAATGAAGATTTGTGTGAGATTTACGCATCGTTTTGGACGCGATAGTAATGGGATTGCTCCTTTTGATGCTAATTTCAACTAGAACGAAGTAATAGGACTCATAATCACCTATATTTTGACAATTTGAGAGAACTAATGAAACAATAAGAAGGTCTCCCTGAATGATGACTTGTGTGAGATGTACAGATCGTTTTGAAGGCACTAGTGATAGGATTGCTCTTTTTGATGCTAATAACACTAGAACGAAGTCATAGGACTCATAATCACCTCTTTCTTTGAAAATTTGAGAGAACGATTGAAACAATAAAAAGGTCCCGTTTAATCAAGACTTGTGTGAGATGCACGCTCGTTTTTAACGCAATAGTTATGGGATTGTTCCTTTTGAAAATAATCAAATTAGAACGAAGTAATAAGACTCCTAATCACCTCTTTCTTTGATAATTTAAGGGAACCAATGAAAAAAATAAGAAGGTCTCCCTAAATGAAGACTTGTGTGAAATCTATGCATGGTTTTGAACGTGATAGTCATGGGTTTCTCCTTTTGATGCTAATTAAAGTAGAACAAAGTAATACAACTTCTAATCACCTCTTTCTTTATAAATTTGAAACAACCAACGAAACAATATGAAGTTCTCACTAAATGAAGATTTGTGTCAGATCTACGCATTGTTTTGAACGCGATAGTGATGGGATTGCTTCTTTTGATGCTAATTTCAAGTAGAACGAAGTAATAGGACTCATAATCACCTATATTTTGACAATTTGAGAGAACTAATGAAATAATAAGAAGGTCTCCCAAAATGATGACATGTGTGAGATGTACAGATTGTTTTGAAGGCACTAGTGATAGGATAGATTGCTCCTTTTGATGCTAATCAAACTAGAACTAAGTCATAGGACTCATAATCTCCTCTTTCTTTGAAAATTTGAGAGAACGATTGAAACAATAAGAAGGTCTCCCTAAATCAAGACTTGTGATGTACGCATCGTTTTTAACGCAATAGTTATGGGATTGCTCTTTTTGAAGCTAATCAAATTATAACGAAGTAATAAGACTCCTAATCACCTCTTTCTTTGATAATTTTAGAGAACCAATGAAAAAATTAAGAAGGTCTCCCTAAATGAAGACTTTTTTTTTTGCTAAATTTAGACTGAATTGAATAAATAAACAGGTGTTACAGGACCTCATGGAAAAACCCCAATCAGACTATAGCATAGACATACATCATAGGACATGCCCTATGATGTCATTACTATAGAAGAACAAATGGCCAAGCAAGCCAAAAAATTTAAACATCAAATGAACAAACCCTAGAAGGCCAGCAACAATGAAAAGGAATCAACAGAAACTCGAGGAGCCATTTACATAGCAACATCGGGCCGGCAAAGGAAGAGAAACCTTCTGCATCAGTCCAGCCCAAGAAGCAATAGCGGAACAAACAAAACAAAAGAAAAGAGCGGAGACCTGCAACCAAAATAGCAAACAAGGTGCAGCAGACCCAGCAAAAACCCAGAACCAGACCCAGTAAAAATCCAGAAGCAAACAGCAGCCTCCAAGACCAAACCAAGATAGGCATCCAAGCAACCCCGGCAGTAGGAAACTTCCCAGTAGCAAAGGGTGGATAGCATACACAGCACACCATATAGCAGTTGCAGGCGAACATAGCAAACAGCACAGCCAAATGGAGAAGCTACAAGAAAAAGCAGCAGCACCAAACAACAAAACCAACCAGCTGCACATCAGGCCCCTAAACCCAGACAGCAGCGAACAACCAGAAAAGCTGCAAAAACTGCAGAATGCAACCAAGAAACTAGCAGAAGTTGCAGCAAATCCGGACCCTGCAGAAAGTTTGCAAAAACCAGCAAGCAGAAATCTGCAGAAAAAAAAACCTGCAATAACCCAGACAGCAGCAGCACCAAACGGAATAACAGCAACCAAAAAGAGTTAAACCAAAAGAGATAAACGCAACAACAGTAATAAGCAACATTGTCCAGCAAGAATCTGAACACAAAGAACAACCCAGAACAGCAGCAACTGGACAAGCAAACCCAGGCCAAACAAAGTGCTGCACACGAAAACCAACAGCAACTAATTGAGCCAGCAGCTACAATAGCAGAATACAACCAAACAAACCAAAACCAAAGAGCAAACCAAAACCAAAATCATAACACACAACAGCCACAGGACTGTAATAAACTGCCCAAAACAGACAAGCCGGACACATCAGGACACAGCAGGCCACAGACCAGTCGGACACAGCAGGCCACAGACCAGCCGGACACAGCATGCCAAAGACCAACCAAGTAGTACAACAAGCCATCCCTTGAGCCAGAACCAGCAGCAGCAGCAGTAAAAGCAAGGAGACAAGGCTACACTAGAAGATGATGGTAGCAAGCCCTGTATTTAAGTTTCTGAAAACTAGCATTAGTATGAAGGCCACACTTGAGAATATGGAGGATATCCCTAATGATGACCCGAACAGGGAGAGTCTTGTTGTTGAAAACCTAAATGAAGACTTGTGTGAGATGTATGCATGGTTTTGAACGCGATAGTCATGGGTTTCTCCTTTTGATGCTAATTAATGTAGAACAAAGTAATACAACTCTTAATCACCTCTTTCTTTATAAATTTGAAACAACCAATGAAACAATATGAAGTTCTCACTAAATGAAGATTTGTGTCAGATCTACGCATTGTTTTGGACGCGATAGTGATGGGATTGCTTCTTTTGATTCTAATTTCAACTAGAACGAAGTAATAGGACTTATAATCACCTATATTTTGACAATTTGAGAGAACTAATGAAATAATAAGAAGGTCTCCCAAAATGATGACTTGTGTGAGATGTACAGATCATTTTGAAGGCATTAGTGATAGGTTTGCTCATTTTGATACTAATCAAACTAGAACGTAGTCATAGGACTCATAATCACCTCTTTCTTAGATAATTTGCGAGAACCAATGAAACACTAAGAAAGCCTCCCTAAATCAAGACTTGTGTGAGATGTACGCATCGTTTTTAATGTGATAGTTATGGGATTGCTCTATTTGAAGCTAATCAAATTAGAACGACGTAATAGGACTCCTAATGACCTCTTTCTTTGACAATTTTAGGGAACCAATAAAACAATAAGAAGGTCTCCCTAAATGAAGTCTTGTGTGAGATGTACGCATGGTTTTGAACGCGATAGTCATGGGTTTCTCCTTTTGACGCTAATCAAACTAGAACGAAGGAATACAAATCTTAATCACCTCTTTCTTTGTAAATTTAAAACAATCAATGAAACAATATGAAGGTCTCCCTAAATGAAGATTTGTGTGAGATCTACGCATCGTTTTGGACGCGATAGTGATGGGATTGCTCCTTTTGATGCTAATTTCAACTAGAACGAAGTAATAGGACCCATAATCACCTATATTTTTACAATTTGAGAGAACTAATGAAACAACAAGAAGGTCTCCCTGAATGATGACTTGTGTGAGATGTACAGATCGTTTTGAAGGCACTAGTGATAGGATTGCTCCTTTTGATGCTAATAACACTAGAACGAAGTCATAGGACTCATAATCACCTCTTTCTTTCAAAATTTGAGAGAACGATTGAAACAATAAGAAGGTCTCCCTTAATATAGACTTGTGTGAGATGTACGCTCGTTTTTAACACAATAGTTATGGGATTGCTCCTTTTGAAGCTAATCAAATTAGAACGAAGTAATAAGACTCCTAATCACCTCTTTCTTTGATAATTTTAGTGAACCAATGAAAAAAATAAGAAGGTCTCCCTAAATGAAGACTTGTGTGAAATCTATGCATGGTTTTGAACGCGATAGTCATGTGTTTCTCCTTTTGATGCTAATTAAAGTAAAACAAAGTAATACGACTTCTAATCACCTCTTTCTTTATAAATTTGAAACAACCAACGAAACAATATGAAGTTCTCACTAAATGAAGATTTGTGTCAGATCTACGCATTGTTTTGGACGCGATAGTGATGGGATTGCTTCTTTTGATGCTAATTTCAACTAGAACGAAGTAATAGGACTCATAATCACCTATATTTTGACAATTTGAAAGAACTAATGAAATAATAAGAAGGTCTCCCAAAATGATGACATGTGTGAGATGTACAGATTGTTTTGAAAGCACTAGTGATAGATAGATTGCTCCTTTTGATGCTAATCAAACTAGAACTAAGTCATAGGACTCATAATCACCTATTTCTTTGAAAATTTGAGAGAACGATTGAAACAATAAGAAGGTCTCCCTAAATCAAGACTTGTGTGAGATGTACGCATCGTTTTTAACGCAATAGTTATGGGATTGCTCTTTTTGAAGCTAATCAAATTATAACGAAGTAATAAGACTCCTAATCACCTCTTTCTTTGATAATTTTAGAGAACCAATGAAAAAAATAAGAAGGTCTCCCTAAATGAAGACTTGTGTGAGATGTATGCATGGTTTTGAACGCGATAGTCATTGGTTTCTCCTTTTGATGCTAATTAATGTAGAACAAAGTAATACAACTCTTAATCACCTCTTTCTTTATAAATTTGAAACAACCAATGAAACAATACTGAAGTTCTCACTAAATGAAGATTTGTGTCAGATCTACGCATTGTTTTGGACGCGATAGTGATGGGATTGCTTCTTTTGATTCTAATTTCAACTAGAACGAAGTAATAGGACTTATAATCACCTATATTTTGACAATTTGAGATAACTAATGAAACAATAAGAAGGTCTCCCAAAATGATGACTTGTGTGAGATGTACAGATCGTTTTGAAGGCATTAGTGATAGGTTTGCTCATTTTGATACTAATCAAACTAGAACGTAGTCATAGGACTCATAATCACCTCTTTCTTTTATAATTTGCGAGAACCAATGAAACACTAAGAAAGTCTCCCTAAATCAAGACTTGTGTGAGATGTACGCATCGTTTTTAATGCGATAGTTATGGGATTGCTCTATTTGAAGCTAATCAAATTAGAACGATGTAATAGGACTCCTAATGACATCTTTCTTTGACAATTTTAGGGAACCAATAAAACAATAAGAAGGTCTCCCTAAATGAAGTCTTGTGTGAGATGTACGCATGGTTTTGAACGCGATAGTCATGGGTTTCTCCTTTTGACGCTAATCAAACTAGAACGAAGGAATACAAATCTTAATCACCTCTTTCTTTGTAAATTTAAAACAATCAATGAAACAATATGAAGGTCTCCCTAAATGAAGATTTGTGTGAGATCTACGCATCGTTTTGGACGCGATAGTGATGGGATTGCTCCTTTTGATGCTAATTTCAACTAGAACGAAGTAATAGGACTCATAATCACCTATATTTTTACAATTTGAGAGAACTAATGAAACAACAAGAAGGTCTCCCTGAATGATGACTTGTGTGAGATGTAAAGATCGTTTTGAAGGCACTAGTGATAGGATTGCTCCTTTTGATGCTAATAACACTAGAACGAAGTCATAGGACTCATAATCACCTCTTTCTTTCAAAATTTGAGAGAACGATTGAAACAATAAGAAGGTCTCCCTTAATATAGACTTGTGTGAGATGTACGCTCGTTTTTAACACAATAGTTATGGGATTGCTCCTTTTGAAGCTAATCAAATTAGAACGAAGTAATAAGACTCCTAATCACCTCTTTCTTTGATAATTTTAGTGAACCAATGAAAAAAATAAGAAGGTCTCCCTAAATGAAGACTTGTGTGAAATCTATGCATGGTTTTGAACGCGATAGTCATGTGTTTCTCCTTTTGATGCTAATTAAAGTAGAACAAAGTAATACGACTTCTAATCACCTCTTTCTTTATAAATTTGAAACAACCAACGAAACAATATGAAGTTCTCACTAAATGAAGATTTGTGTCAGATCTACGCATTGTTTTGGACGCGATAGTGATGGGATTGTTTCTTTTGATGCTAATTTCAACTAGAACGAAGTAATAGGACTCATAATCACCTATATTTTGACAATTTGAAAGAACTAATGAAATAATAAGAAGGTCTCCCAAAATGATGACATGTGTGAGATGTACAGATTGTTTTGAAAGCACTAGTGATAGATAGATTGCTCCTTTTGATGCTAATCAAACTAGAACTAAGTCATAGGACTCATAATCACCTCTTTCTTTGAAAATTTGAGAGAACGATTGAAACAATAAGAAGGTCTCCCTAAATCAAGACTTGTGTGAGATGTACGCATCGTTTTTAACGCAATAGTTATGGGATTGCTCTTTTTGAAGCTAATCAAATTATAACGAAGTAATAAGACTCCTAATCACCTCTTTCTTTGATAATTTTAGAGAACCAATGAAAAAAATAAGAAGGTCTCCCTAAATGAAGACTTGTGTGAGATGTATGCATGGTTTTGAACGCGATAGTCATTGGTTTCTCCTTTTGATGCTAATTAATGTAGAACAAAGTAATACAACTCTTAATCACCTCTTTCTTTATAAATTTGAAACAACCAATGAAACAATATGAAGTTCTCACTAAATGAAGATTTGTGTCAGATCTACGCATTGTTTTGGACGCGATAGTGATGGGATTGCTTCTTTTGATGCTAATTTCAACTAGAACGAAGTAATAGGACTCATAATCACCTATATTTTGACAATTTGAAAGAACTAATGAAATAATAAGAAGGTCTCCCAAAATGATGACATGTGTGAGATGTACAGATTGTTTTGAAAGCACTAGTGATAGATAGATTGCTCCTTTTGATGCTAATCAAACTAGAACTAAGTCATAGGACTCATAATCACCTCTTTCTTTGAAAATTTGAGAGAACGATTGAAACAATAAGAAGGTCTCCCTAAATCAAGACTTGTGTGAGATGTACGCATCGTTTTTAACGCAATAGTTATGGGATTGCTCTTTTTGAAGCTAATCAAATTATAACGAAGTAATAAGACTCCTAATCACCTCTTTCTTTGATAATTTTAGAGAACCAATGAAAAAAATAAGAAGGTCTCCCTAAATGAAGACTTGTGTGAGATGTATGCATGGTTTTGAACGCGATAGTCATTGGTTTCTCCTTTTGATGCTAATTAATGTAGAACAAAGTAATACAACTCTTAATCACCTCTTTCTTTATAAATTTGAAACAACCAATGAAACAATATGAAGTTCTCACTAAATGAAGATTTGTGTCAGATCTACGCATTGTTTTGGACGCGATAGTGATGGGATTGCTTCTTTTGATTCTAATTTCAACTAGAACGAAGTAATAGGACTTATAATCACCTATATTTTGACAATTTGAGATAACTAATGAAACAATAAGAAGGTCTCCCAAAATGATGACTTGTGTGAGATGTACAGATCGTTTTGAAGGCATTAGTGATAGGTTTGCTCATTTTGATACTAATCAAACTAGAACGTAGTCATAGGACTCATAATCACCTCTTTCTTTTATAATTTGCGAGAACCAATGAAACACTAAGAAAGTCTCCCTAAATCAAGACTTGTGTGAGATGTACGCATCGTTTTTAATGCGATAGTTATGGGATTGCTCTATTTGAAGCTAATCAAATTAGAACGATGTAATAGGACTCCTAATGACATCTTTCTTTGACAATTTTAGGGAACCAATAAAACAATAAGAAGGTCTCCCTAAATGAAGTCTTGTGTGAGATGTACGCATGGTTTTGAACGCGATAGTCATGGGTTTCTCCTTTTGACGCTAATCAAACTAGAACGAAGGAATACAAATCTTAATCACCTCTTTCTTTGTAAATTTAAAACAATCAATGAAACAATATGAAGGTCTCCCTAAATGAAGATTTGTGTGAGATCTACGCATCGTTTTGGACGCGATAGTGATGGGATTGCTCCTTTTGATGCTAATTTCAACTAGAACGAAGTAATAGGACTCATAATCACCTATATTTTTACAATTTGAGAGAACTAATGAAACAACAAGAAGGTCTCCCTGAATGATGACTTGTGTGAGATGTAAAGATCGTTTTGAAGGCACTAGTGATAGGATTGCTCCTTTTGATGCTAATAACACTAGAACGAAGTCATAGGACTCATAATCACCTCTTTCTTTGAAAATTTGAGAGAACGATTGAAACAATAAGAAGGTCTCCCTTAATCAAGACTTGTGTGAGATTTACGCTCGTTTTTAACACAATAGTTATGGGATTGCTCCTTTTGAAGCTAATCAAATTAGAACGAAGGAATAAGACTCCTAATCACCTCTTTCTTTGATAATTTTAGTGAACCAATGAAAAATATAAGAAGGTCTCCCTAAATGAAGACTTGTGTGAAATCTATGCATGGTTTTGAACGCGATAGTCATGTGTTTCTCCTTTTGTTGCTAATTAAAGTAGAACAAAGTAATACGACTTCTAATCACCTCTTTCTTTATAAATTTGAAACAACCAACGAAACAATATGAAGTTCTCACTAAATGAAGATTTGTGTCAGATCTACGCATTGTTTTGGACGCGATGGTGATGGGATTGCTTCTTTTGATGCTAATTTCAACTAGAACGAAGTAATAGGACTCATAATCACCTATATTTTGACAATTTGAAAGAACTAATGAAATAATAAGAAGGTCTCCCAAAATGATGACATGTGTGAGATGTACAGATTGTTTAGAAAGCACTAGTGATAGATAGATTGCTCCTTTTGATGCTAATCAAACTAGAACTAAGTCATAGGACTCATAATCACCTCTTTCTTTGAAAATTTGAGAAAACGATTGAAACAATAAGAAGGTCTCCCTAAATCAAGACTTGTGTGAGATGTACGCATCGTTTTTAACGCAATAGTTTTGGGATTGCTCTTTTTGAAGATAATCAAATTAGAACGAAGTAATAAGACTCCTAATCACCTCTTTCTTTGACAATTTTAGAGAACTAATGAAAAAAATAAGGTCTCCCTAAATGAAGACTTGTGTGAGATGTATGCATGGTTTTGAACACGATAGTCATGGGTTTCTCCTTTTGACACTAATTAAAGTAGAACAAAGTAATACAACTCTTAATCACCTCTTTCTTTATAAATTTGAAACAACCAATGAAACAATATGAAGTTCTCACTAAATGAAGATTTGTGTCAGATCTACGCATTGTTTTGGACGCGATAGTGATAGGATTGCTTCTTTTGATGCTAATTTCAACTAGAACGAAGTAATAGGACTCATAATCACCTATATTTTGACAATTTGAGAGAACTAATGAAACAATAAGAAGGTCTCCCAAAATGATGACTTGTGTGAGATGTATAGATCGTTTTGAAGGCATTAGTGATAGGATTGCTCATTTTGATACTAATCAAACTAGAACAAAGTCATAGGACTCATAATCACCTATTACTTTGATAATTTGCGAGAACCAATGAAACAATAAGAAGGTCTCCCTAAATCAAGACTTGTGTGAGATGTACGTATCGTTTTTAATGCGATAGTTATGGGATTGCTCTATTTGAAGCTAATCAAATAGAACGACGTAATAGGAATCCTAATCACCTCTTTCTTTGACAATTTTAAGGAACCAATAAAACAATAAGAAGGTCTCCCTAAATGAAGACTTGTGTGAGATGTGCGCATGGTTTTGAACGCGATAGTCCTGGGTTTCACCTTTTGACGCTAATCAAACTAGAACGAAGGAATACAAATCTTAATCACCTCTTTCTTTGTAAATTTGAAACAATCAATGAAACAATATGAAGGTCTCCCTAAATGAAGATTTGTGTGAGATTTACGCATCGTTTTGGACGCGATAGTAATGGGATTGCTCCTTTTGATGCTAATTTCAACTAGAACGAAGTAATAGGACTTATAATCACCTATATTTTTACAATTTGAGAGAACTAATGAAACAGTAATAAGGTTTCCCTAAATGAAGACTTGTGTGAGATGTACGGATAATTTTGAAGGCGCTAGTGATAGGATTGCTTCTTTTGATGCAAATCAATCTAAAACCAAGTCATAGGACTCATAATCACCTCTTTATTTGACAATTTGAGAAAACCAATTAAACAATAAGAAGGTCTTCCTAAATCAAGACTTGTGAGAGATGCAAGCATCATTTTTAATGTGATAGTGATGGGATTGCTCATTTTGATGCTAATCAAATTAGAACTAAGTAATACGACTTCTAATCACCTCTTACTTTGACAATTTTAGAGAACCAATGAAACAATAAGAATGTGTTAAATAAAGACTTGTGTGAGATGTACGCATCGTTTTGAACGTGATAGTAATGGGATTGCTCCTTTTGATGCTAATCAAACTACAACGAAGTTATAGGACTCCTAATCACCTATTTCTTTGACAATTTTAGAGAAGGCAATGAAAAAAATAAGAATGTCTCCCTAAATAAAGACTTGTGTGAGATGTACGCATGGTTTTGAACGTGATAGTCATAGGTTTCTCCTTTTGACGCTAATCAAAGTATAACAAAGTAATACAACTCTTAATCACCTCTTTCTTTATAAATTTGAAACAACCAATGAAACAATATGAAGTTCTCACTAAATGAATATTTGTGTCAGATTTACGCATTGTTTTGGACGAGATAGTGATGGGATTACTTCTTTTGATGCTAATTTCAACTAGAACGAAGTAAGAGGACTCATAATCACCTATATTTTGATAATTTGAGAGAACTAATGAAACAATAAGAAGGTCTCCCAAAATGACGACTTGTGTGATAGGATTGCTCCTTTTGATACTAATCAAACTAGAACGAAGTCGTAGGACTCATAATCCCCTATTTCTTTGATAATTTGTGAGAACCAATGAAACACTAAGAAAGTCTCCCCAAATCAAGACTTGTGTGAGATGTACGCAACGTTTTTAATGCGATAGTTATGGGATTGCTTTATTTGAAGTTAATCAAATTAGAACGACGTAATAGGACTCCTAATCACCTCTTTCTTTGACAATTTTAGAGAACCAATAAAACAATAAGAAGGTCTCCCTAAATGTAGACTTGTGAGAGATGTACGCATGGTTTTGAACGCGATAGTCATGGGTTTCTCCTTTTGACGCTAATCAAACTAGAACGAAGGAATACAAATCTTAATCACCTCTTTCTTTGTAAATTTGAAACAATCAATGAAACAATATGAAAGTCTCCCTAAATGAAGATTTGTGTGGGATCTTCGCATCGTTTTGGACGCGATATTAATGGGCTTTTAATGCTAATTTCAACTAGAACGAAGTAATAGGACTCATAATCACTTATATTTTGACAATTTGAGATAACTAATGAAACAATAAGAAGGTCTCCCTGAATGATGACTTGTGTGAGATGTACAGATCGTTTTGAAGGATTGCTCTTTTTGATGCTAATAACACTAGAACGAAGTCATAGGACTCATAATCACCTTTTTCTTAGAAAATTTGAGAGAACGATTGAAACAATAAGAAGGTCTCGTTTAATCAAGACTTGTGTGAGATGCACGCTCGTTTTTAACGCAATAGTTATGGGATTGTTCCTTTTGAAGCTAATCAAATTAGAACGAAGTAATAAGACTCCTAATCACCTCTTTCTTTGATAATTTAAGGGAACAATTGAAAAAAATAAAAAGGTCTCCCTAAATGAAGACTTGTGTGAAATCTATGCATGGTTTTGAACGTGATAGTCATGGGTTTCTCCTTTTGATGCTAATTAAAGTAGAACAAAGTAATACGACTTCTAACCACCTCTTTCTTTATAAATTTGAAACAACCAACGAAACAATATGAAGTTTTCACTAAATGAAGATTTGTGCCAGATCTACGCATTGTTTTGGACGCGATAGTAATGGGATTGCTTCTTTTGATGCTAATTTCAACTAGAACGAAGTAATAGGACTCATAATCACCTATATTTTGACAATTTGAGAGAACTAATGAAATAATAAGAAGGTCTCCCAAAATGATGACATGTGTGAGATGTACAGATTATTTTGAAGGCACTAGTGATAGGATAGATTGCTCCTTTTGATGCTAATCAAACTAGAACTAAGTCATAGGACTCATAATCACCTCTTTCTTTGAAAATTTGAGAGAACGATTGAAACAATAAGAAGGTCTCCCTAAATCAAGACTTGTGTGAGATGTACGCATCGTTTTTAACGCAATAGTTATGGGATTTCTCTTTTTGAAGCTAATCAAATTATAACGAAGTAATAAGACTCCTAATCACCTTTTTCTTTGATAATTTTAGAGAACCAATGAAAAAAATAAGAAGGTCTCCCTAAATGAAGACTTGTGTGAGATGTATGCATGGTTTTGAACGCGATAGTAATAGGTTTCTCCTTTTGATGCTAATTAAAGTAGAACAAAGTAATACAACTCTTAATCACCTCTTTCTTTATAAATTTGAAACAACCAATGAAACAATATGAAGTTCTCACTAAATGAAGATTTGTGTCAGATCTACGCATTGTTTTGGACGCAATAGTGATGGGATTGCTTCTTTTGATGCTAATTTCAACTAGAACGAAGTAATAGGACTCATAATCACCTATATTTTGACAATTTGAGATAACTAATGAAACAATAAGAAGGTCTCCCAAAATGATGACTTGTGTGAGATGTACAGATCGTTTTGAAGGCATTAGTGATAGGATTGCTCATTTTGATACTAATCAAACTAGAACGTAGCCATAGGACTCATAATCACCTCTTTCTTTGATAATTTGCGAGAACCAATGAAACACTAAGAAAGTCTCCCTAAATCAAGACTTGTGTGAGATGTACGCATCGTTTTTAATGCGATAGTTATGGGATTGCTCTATTTGAAGCTAATCAAATTAGAACGACGTAATAGGACTCCTATTTACCTCTTTCTTTGACAATTTTAGGGAACCAATAAAACAATAAAAAGGTCTCCCTAAATGAAGTCTTGTGTGAGATGTACGCATGGTTTTGAACGCGATAGTTATGGGTTTCCCCTTTTGACGCAAATCAAACTAGAACGAAGGAATACAAATCTTAATCACCTCTTTCTTTGTAAATTTAAAACAATCAATGAAACAATATGAAGGTCTCCCTAAATGAAGATTTGTGTGAGATCTACGCATCGTTTTGGACGCGATAGTGATGGGATTGCTCCTTTTGATGCTAATTTCAACTAGAACGAAGTAATAGGACTCATAATCACCTATATTTTGACAATTTGAGAGAACTAATGAAACAATAAGAAGGTCTCCCAAAATGATGACTTGTGTGAGATGTACAGATCGTTTTGAAGGCACTAGTGATAGGATTGCTCCTTTTAATGCTAATAACTAGAACGAAGTCATAGGACTCATAATCACCTCTTTCTTCGAAAATTTGAGAGAACGATTGAAACAATAAGAAGGCCTCCCTTAATCAAGACTTGTGTGAGATGTACGCTCGTTTTTAACACAATAGTTATGGGATTGCTCCTTTTGAAGCTAATCAAATTAGAACGAAGTAATAAGACTCCTAATCACCTCTTTCTTTGATAATTTTAGTGAACCAATGAAAAAAATAAGAAGGTCTCCCTAAATGAAGACTTGTGTGAAATGTATGCATGGTTTTGAACGCGATAGTCATGAGTTTCTCCTTTTGATGCTAATTAAAGTAGAACAAAGTAATCCAACTTCTAATCACCTCTTTCTTTATAAATTTGAAACAACCAACGAAACAATATGAAGTTCTCACAAAATGAAGATTTGTGTCAGATCTACGCATTGTTTTGGACGCGATAGTGATGGGGTTGCTTCTTTTGATGCTAATTTCTACTAGAACGAAGTAATAGTAATCATAATCATCTATATTTTGACAATTTAAGAGAACTAATGAAACAATAAGAAGGTCTCCCAAAATGATGACTTGTGTGAGATGTACAGATCGTTTTGAAGGCACTAATGATAGGATTGCTCTTTTTGATACTAATAACACTAGAACGAAGTCATAGGACTCATAATCACCTCTTTCTTTGAAAATTTGAGAGAACGATTGAAACAATAAGAAGGTCTCGTTTAATCAAGACTTGTGTGAGATGCACGCTCGATTTTAACGCAATAGTTATGGGATTGTTCCTTTTGAAGCTAATCAAATTAGAACGAAGTAATAAGACTCCTAATCACCTCTTTCTTTGATAATTTAAGGCAACCAATTAAAAAAATAAGAAGGTCTCCCTAAATGAAGACTTGTGTGAAATCTATGCATGGTTTTGAACGCGATAGTCATGTGTGTCTCCTTTTGATGCTAATTAAAGTAGAACAAAGTAATACGACTTCTAATCACCTCTTTCTTTATAAATTAGAAACAACCAACGAAACAATATGAAATTCTCACTAAATGAAGATTTGTGTCAGATCTACGCATTGTTTTGGACGCGATAGTGATGGGATTGCTTCTTTTGATGCTAATTTCAACTAGAACTGAAGTAATAGAACTCATAATAACCTATATTTTGACAATTTGAAAGAACTAATGAAACAATAAGAAGGTCTCCCAAAATGATGACTTGTGTGAGATGTACATATCGTTTTGAAGGCACTAGTGATAGGATTGCTCTTTTTGATGCTAATAACACTAGAACGAAGTCATAGGACTCATAATCACCTCTTTCTTTGAAAATTTGAGAGAACGATTGAAACAATAAGAAGGTCTCCCTAAATCAAGACTTGTGTGAGATGTACGCTCGTTTTTAACACCATAGTTATGGGATTGCTCCTTTTGAAGCTAATCAAATTAGAACGAAGTAATAAGACTCCTAATCACCTCTTTCTTTGATAACTTTAGTGAACCAATGAAAAAAATAAGAAGGTCTCACTAAATGAAGACTTGTGTGAAATCTATGCATGGTTTTGAACGTGATAGTCATGGGTTTCTCCTTTTGATGCTAATTAAAGTAGAACAAAGTAATACGACTTCTAATCACCTCTTTCTTTATAAATTTGAAACAACCAACGAAACAATATGAAATTCTCACTTAATGAAGATTTGTGTCAGATCTACGCATTGTTTTGGACGCGATAGTGATGGGATTGCTTCTTTTGATGCTAATTTCAACTAGAACGAAGTAATAGAACTCATAATAACCTATATTTTGACAATTTGAAAGAACTAATGAAACAATAAGAAGGTCTCCCAAAATGATGACTTGTGTGAGATGTACATATCGTTTTGAAGGCACTAGTGATAGGATTGCTCTTTTTGATGCTAATAACACTAGAACGAAGTCATAGGACTCATAATCACCTCTTTCTTTGAAAATTTGAGAGAACGATTGAAACAATAAGAAGGTCTCGTTTAATCAAGACTTGTGTGAGATGCACGCTCGTTTTTAACGCAATAGTTATGGGATTGTTCCTTTTGAAGCTAATCAAATTAGAACGAAGTAATAAGACTCCTACTAACCTCTTTCTTTGATAATTTAAGGGAACCAATGAAAAAAATAAAAAGGTCTCCCTAAATGAAGAATTGTGTGAAATCTATGCATGTTTTAAACGCGATAGTCATGTGTTTCTCCTTTTGAAGCTAATTAAAGTAGAACAAAATAATACGACTTCTAATCACCTTTTTCTTTATAAATTTGAAACAACCAAAGAAACAATATGAAGTTCTCACTAAATGAAGATTTGTGTCAGATCTACGCATTGTTTTGGACGCGATAGTGATGGAATTGCTTCTTTTGATGCTAATTTCAACTAGAACGAAGTAATAGGTCTCATAATCACCTATATTTTGACAATTTGAGAGAACTAATGAAATAATTAGAAGGTCTCCCAAAATGGTGACATGTGTGAGATGAACAGATTGTTTTGAAGGCACTAGTGATAGGATAGATTGCTCCTTTTGATGCTAATCAAACTAGAACTAAGTCATAGGACTCATAATCACCTCTTTCTTTGAAAATTTGAGAGAACGATTGAAACAATAAGAAGGTCTCCCTAAATCAAGACTTGTGTGAGATGTATGCATCGTTTTTAACGCAATAGTTATGGGATTGCTCTTTTTGAAGATAATCAAATTATAACGAAGTAATAAGACTCCTAATCACCTCTTTCTTTGATAATTTTAGAGAACCAATGAAAAAAATAAGAAGGTCTCCCTAAATGAAGACTTGTGTGAGATGTATGCATGGTTTTGAACGCGATAGTCATGGGTTTCTCCTTTTGATGCTAATTAAAGTAGAACAAAGTAATACAACTCTTAATCACCTCTTTCTTTATAAATTTGAAACAACCAATGAAACAATATGAAGTTCTCACTAAATGAAGATTTGTGTCAGATCTACGCATTGTTTTGGACGCGATAGGGATGGGATTGCTTCTTTTGATGCTAATTTCAACTAGAACGAAGTAATAGGACTCATAATCACCTATATTTTGACAATTTGAGATAACTAATGAAACAATAAGAAGGTCTCCCAAAATGATGACTTGTGTGAGATGTACAAATCGTTTTGAAGGCATTAGTGATAGGATTGCTCATTTTGATACTAATCAAACTAGAACAAAGTCATAGGACTCATAATCACCTATTTCTTTGATAATTTGCGAGAACCAATGAAACAATAAGAAGGTCTCCCTAAATCAAGACTTGTGTGAGATGTACGCATCGTTTTTAATGCGATAGTTATGGGATTGCTCTATTTGAAGCTAATCAAATTAGAACGACGTAATAGGAATCCTAATCACCTCTTTCTTTGACAATTTTAAGGAACCAATAAAACAATAAGAAGGTCTCCCTAAATGAAGACTTGTGTGAGATGTGCGCATTGTTTTGAACGCGATAGTCCTGGGTTTCACCTTTTGACGCTAATCAAACTAGAACGAAGGAATACAAATCTTAATCACCTCTTTCTTTGTAAATTTGAAACAATCAATGAAACAATATGAAGGTCTCCCTAAATGAAGATTTGTGTGAGATGTACGCATCGTTTTGGACGCGATAGTAATGTGATTGCTCCTTTTGATGCTAATTTCAACTAGAACGAAGTAATAGGACTTATAATCACCTATATTTTTATAATTTGAGAGAACTAATGAAACAGTAATAAGGTTTCCCTAAATGAAGACTTGTGTGAAATGTACGGATAATTTTAAAGGCGCTAGTGATAGGATTGCTTCTTTTGATGCAAATCAAACTAAAACGAAGTCATAGGACTCATAATCACCTCTTTCTTTGACAATTTGAGAAAACCAATTAAACAATAAGAAGGTCTTCCTAAATCAAGACTTGTGAGAGATGCAAGCATCATTTTTAATGTGATAGTGATGGGATTGCTCATTTTGATGCTAATCAAATTAGAACTAAGTAATACGACTTCTAATCACCTCTTGCTTTGACAATTTTAGAGAACCAATGAAACAATAAGAATGTGTTAAATAAAGACTTGTGTGAGATGTACGCATCGTTTTGAACGTGATAGTAATGGGATTGCTCCTTTTGATGCTAATCAAACTACAACGAAGTTATAGGACTCCTGATCACCTATTTCTTTTACAATTTTAGAGAAGCAATGAAAAAAATAAGAATGTCTCCCTAAATAAAGACTTGTGTGAGATGTACGCATGGTTTTGAACGCGATGGTCATGGGTTTCTCCTTTTGACGCTAAACAAAGTAGAACAAAGTAATACAACTCTTAATCACCTCTTTCTTTATAAATTTGAAACAACCAATGAAACAATATGAAGTTCTCACTAAATGAATATTTGTGTCAGATTTACGCATTGTTTTGGACGAGATAGTGATGGGATTACTTCTTTTGATGCTAATTTCAACTAGAACGAAGTAAGAGGACTCATAATCACCTATATTTTGATAATTTGAGAGAACTAATGAAACAATAAGAAGGTCTCCCAAAATGACAACTTGTGTGAGATGTTCTGATCGTTTTGAAGGCTTTAGTGATAGGATTGCTCCTTTTGATACTAATCAAACTAGAACGAAGTCGTATGACTCATAATCACCTATTTCTTTGATAATTTGCTAGAACCAATGAAACACTAAGAAAGACTCCCCAAATCAAGACTTGTGTGAGATGTACGCATCGTTTTTAATGCGATAGTTATGGGATTGCTTTATTTGAAGTTAATCAAATTAGAACGACGTAATAGGACTCCTAATCACCTCTTTCTTTAACAATTTTAGAGAACCAATAAAACAATAAGAAGGTCTCCCTAAATGGAGACTTGTGAGAGATGTACGCATGGTTTTGAACGCGATAGTCATGGGTTTCTCCTTTTGACGCTAATCAAACTAGAACGAAGGAATACAAATCTTAATCACCTCTTTCTTTGTAAATTTGAAATAATCAATGAAACACTATGAAAGTCTCCCTAAATGAAGATTTGTGTGAGATCTACGCATCGTTTTGGACGCGATAGTAATGGGCTTTTGATGCTAATTTCAACTAGAACGAAGTAATAGGACTCATAATCACTTATATTTTGACAATTTGAGAGAACTAATGAAACAATAAGAAGGTCTCCCTGAATGATGACTTGTGTGAGATGTACAGATCGTTTTGAAGGCACTAGTGATAGGATTGCTCTTTTTGATGCTAATAACACTAGAACGAAGTCATAGGACTCATAATCACCTCTTTCTTTGAAAATTTGAGAGAACGATTGAAACAATAAGAAGGTCTCGTTTAATCAAGACTTGTGTGAGATGCACGCTCGTTTTTAACGCAATAGTTATGGGATTGTTCCTTTTGAAGCTAATCAAATTAGAACGAAGTAATAAGACTCCTAATCACCTCTTTCTTTGATAATTTAAGGGAACCAATGAAAAAAATAAAAAAGTCTCCCTAAATGAAGAATTGTGTGAAATCTATGCATGTTTTAAACGCGATAGTCATGTGTTTCTCCTTTTGAAGCTAATTAAAGTAGAACAAAATAATACGACTTCTAATCACCTTTTACTTTATAAATTTGAAACAACCAAAGAAACAATATGAAGTTCTCACTAAATGAAGATTTGTGTCAGATCTACGCATTGTTTTGGACGCGATAGTGATGGAATTGCTTCTTTTGATGCTAATTTCAACTAGAACGAAGTAATAGGTCTCATAATCACCTATATTTTGACAATTTGAGAGAACTAATGAAATAATTAGAAGGTCTCCCAAAATGGTGACATGTGTGAGATGAACAGATTGTTTTGAAGGCACTAGTGATAGGATAGATTGCTCCTTTTGATGCTAATCAAACTAGAACTAAGTCATAGGACTCATAATCACCTCTTTCTTTGAAAATTTGAGAGAACGATTGAAACAATAAGAAGGTCTCCCTAAATCAAGACTTGTGTGAGATGTACGCATCGTTTTTAATGCAATAGTTATGGGATTGCTCTTTTTGAAGCTAATCAAATTAGAACGAAGTAATAAGACTTCTAATCACCTCTTTCTTTGACAATTTTAGAGAATCAATGAAAAAAATAAGAAGGTCTCCCTAAATGAAGACTTGTGTGAGATGTATGCATGGTTTTGAACGCGATAGTCATTGGTTTCTCCTTTTGATGCTAATTAATGTAGAACAAAGTAATACAACTCTTAATCACCTCTTTCTTTATAAATTTGAAACAACCAATGAAACAATATGAAGTTCTCACTAAATGAAGATTTGTGTCAGATCTACGCATTGTTTTGGACGCGATAGTGATGGGATTGCTTCTTTTGATTCTAATTTCAACTAGAACGAAGTAATAGGACTTATAATCACCTATATTTTGACAATTTGAGATAACTAATGAAATAATAAGAAGGTCTCCCAAAATGATGACTTGTGTGAGATGTACAGATCGTTTTGAAGGCATTAGTGATAGGTTTGCTCATTTTGATACTAATCAAACTAGAACGTAGTCATAGGACTCATAATCACCTCTTTCTTTTATAATTTGCGAGAACCAATGAAACACTAAGAAAGTCTCCCTAAATCAAGACTTGTGTGAGATGTACGCATCGTTTTTAATGCGATAGTTATGGGATTGCTCTATTTGAAGCTAATCAAATTAGAACGATGTAATAGGACTCCTAATGACATCTTTCTTTGACAATTTTAGGGAACCAAGAAAACAATAAGAAGGTCTCCCTAAATGAAGTCTTGTGTGAGATGTACGCATGGTTTTGAACGCGATAGTCATGGGTTTCTCCTTTTGACGCTAATCAAACTAGAACGAAGGAATACAAATCTTAATCACCTCTTTCTTTGTAAATTTAAAACAATCAATGAAACAATATGAAGGTCTCCCTAAATGAAGATTTGTGTGAGATCTACGCATCGTTTTGGACGCGATAGTAATGGGATTGCTCCTTTTGATGCTAATTTCAACTAGAACGAAGTAATAGGACTTATAATCACCTATATTTTTATAATTTGAGAGAACTAATGAAACAGTAATAAGGTTTCCCTAAATGAAGACTTGTGTGAAATGTACGGATAATTTTGAAGGCGCTAGTGATAGGATTGCTTCTTTTGATGCAAATCAAACTAAAACGAAGTCATAGGACTCATAATCACCTCTTTCTTTGACAATTTGAGAAAACCAATTAAATAATAAGAAGGTCTTCCTAAATCAAGACTTGTGAGAGATGCAAGCATCATTTTTAATGTGATAGTGATGGGATTGCTCATTTTGATGCTAATCAAATTAGAACTAAGTAATACGACTTCTAATCACCTCTTGCTTTGACAAATTTAGAGAACCAATGAAACAATAAGAATGTGTTAAATAAAGACTTGTGTGAGATGTACACATCGTTTT
Source organism: Panax stipuleanatus (assembly GCA_020205555.1). NCBI lineage: Eukaryota > Viridiplantae > Streptophyta > Magnoliopsida > Apiales > Araliaceae > Panax > Panax stipuleanatus. Next base: position 30,032 of record JAINUT010002894.1, on the reverse strand, counting down.
GAACGTGATAGTAATGGGATTGCTCCTTTTGATGCTAATCAAACTACAACGAAGTTATAGGACTCCTGATCACCTATTTCTTTGACAATTTTAGAGAAGCAATGAAAAAAATAAGAATGTCTCCCTAAATAAAGACTTGTGTGAGATGTACGCATGGTTTTGAACGCGATAGTCATGGGTTTCTCCTTTTGACGCTAATCAAAGTAGAACAAAGTAATACAACTCTTAATCACCTCTTTCTTTATAAATTTGAAACAACCAATGAAACAATATGAAGTTCTCACTAAATGAATATTTATGTCAGATTTACGCATTGTTTTGGACGAGATAGTGATGGGATTACTTCTTTTGATGCTAATTTCAACTAGAACGAAGTAAGAGGACTCATAATCACCTATATTTTGATAATTTGAGAGAACTAATGAAACAATAAGAAGGTCTCCCAAAATGACGACTTGTGTGAGATGTTCTGATCGTTTTGAAGGCTTTAGTAATAGGATTGTTCCTTTTGATACTAATCAAACTAGAACGAAGTCGTAGGACTCATAATCACCTATTTCTTTGATAATTTGCTAGAACCAATGAAACACTAAGAAAGACTCCCCAAATCAAGACTTGTGTGAGATGTACGCATCGTTTTTAATGCGATAGTTATGGGATTGCTTTATTTGAAGTTAATCAAATTAGAACGACGTAATAGGACTCCTAATCACCTCTTTCTTTAACAATTTTAGAGAACCAATAAAACAATAAGAAGGTCTCCCTAAATGTAGACTTGTGAGAGATGTACGCATGGTTTTGAACGCGATAGTCATGGGTTTCTCCTTTTGACGCTAATCAAACTAGAACGAAGGAATACAAATCATAATCACCTCTTTCTTTGTAAATTTGAAATAATCAATGAAACACTATGAAAGTCTCCCTAAATGAAGATTTATGTGAGATCTACGCATCGTTTTGGACGCGATAGTAATGGGCTTTTGATGCTAATTTCAACTAGAACGAAGTAATAGGACTCATAATCACTTATATTTTGACAATTTGAGAGAACTAATGAAACAATAAGAAGGTCTCCCTGAATGATGACTTGTGTGAGATGTACAGATCGTTTTGAAGGCACTAGTGATAGGATTGCTCTTTTTGATGCTAATAACACTAGAACGAAGTCATAGGACTCATAATCACCTCTTTCTTTGAAAATTTGAGAGAACGATTGAAACAATAAGAAGGTCTCGTTTAATCAAGACTTGTGTGAGATGCACGCTCGTTTTTAACGCAATAGTTATGGGATTGTTCCTTTTGAAGCTAATCAAATTAGAACGAAGTAATAAGACTCCTAATAACCTCTTTCTTTGATAATTTAAGGGAACCAATGAAAAAAATAAAAAGGTCTCCCTAAATGAAGAATTGTGTGAAATCTATGCATGTTTTAAACGCGATAGTCATGTGTTTCTCCTTTTGAAGCTAATTAAAGTAGAACAAAATAATACGACTTCTAATCACCTTTTTCTTTATAAATTTGAAACAACCAAAGAAACAATATGAAGTTCTCACTAAATGAAGATTTGTGTCAGATCTACGCATTGTTTTGGACGCGATAGTGATGGAATTGCTTCTTTTGATGCTAATTTCAACTAGAACGAAGTAATAGGTCTCATAATCACCTATATTTTGACAATTTGAGAGAACTAATGAAATAATTAGAAGGTCTCCCAAAATGGTGACATGTGTGAGATGAACAGATTGTTTTGAAGGCACTAGTGATAGGATAGATTGCTCCTTTTGATGCTAATCAAACTAGAACTAAGTCATAGGACTCATAATCACCTCTTTCTTTGAAAATTTGAGAGAACGATTGAAAAAATAAAAAGGTCTCCCTAAATCAAGACTTGTGTGAGATGTACGCATCGTTTTTAACGCAATAGTTATGGGATTGCTCTTTTTGAAGCTAATCAAATTATAACGAAGTAATAAGACTCCTAATCACCTCTTTCTTTGATAATTTTAGAGAACCAATGAAAAAAATAAGAAGGTCTCCCTAAATGAAGACTTGTGTGAGATGTATGCATGGTTTTGAACGCGATAGTCATGGGTTTCTCCTTTTGATGCTAATTAAAGTAGAACAAAGTAATACAACTCTTAATCACCTCTTTCTTTATAAATTTGAAACAACCAATGAAACAATATGAAGTTCTCACTAAATGAAGATTTGTGTCAGATCTACGCATTGTTTTGGACGCGATAGGGATGGGATTGCTTCTTTTGATGCTAATTTCAACTAGAACGAAGTAATAGGACTCATAATCACCTATATTTTGACAATTTGAGATAACTAATGAAACAATAAGAAGGTCTCCCAAAATGATGACTTGTGTGAGATGTACAAATCGTTTTGAAGGCATTAGTGATAGGATTGCTCCTTTTGATACTAATCAAACTAGAACAAAGTCATAGGACCTATAATCACCTATTTCTTTGATAATTTGCGAGAACCAATGAAACAATAAGAAGGTCTCCCTAAATCAAGACTTGTGTGAGATGTACGCATCGTTTTTAATGCGATAGTTATGGGATTGCTCTATTTGAAGCTAATCAAATTAGAACGACGTAATAGGAATCCTAATCACCTCTTTCTTTGACAATTTTAAGGAACCAATAAAACAATAAGAAGGTCTCCCTAAATGAAGACTTGTGTGAGATGTGCGCATGGTTTTGAACGCGATAGTCCTGGGTTTCACCTTTTGACGCTAATCAAACTAGAACGAAGGAATACAAATCTTAATCACCTCTTTCTTTGTAAATTTGAAACAATCAATGAAACAATATGAAGGTCTCCCTAAATGAAGATTTGTGTGAGATGTACGCATCGTTTTGGACGCGATAGTAATGGGATTGCTCCTTTTGATGCTAATTTAAACTAGAACGAAGTAATAGGACTTATAATCACCTATATTTTTATAATTTGAGAGAACTAATGAAACAGTAATAAGGTTTCCCTAAATGAAGACTTGTGTGAAATGTACGGATAATTTTAAAGGCGCTAGTGATAGGATTGCTTCTTTTGATGCAAATCAAACTAAAACGAAGTCATAGGACTCATAATCACCTCTTTCTTTGACAATTTGAGAAAACCAATTAAACAATAAGAAGGTCTTCCTAAATCAAGACTTGTGAGAGATGCAAGCATCATTTTTAATGTGATAGTGATGGGATTGCTCATTTTGATGCTAATCAAATTAGAACTAAGTAATACGACTTCTAATCACCTCTTGCTTTGACAATTTTAGAGAACCAATGAAACAATAAGAATGTGTTAAATAAAGACTTGTGTGAGATGGACGCATCGTTTTGAACGTGATAGTAATGGGATTGCTCCTTTTGATGCTAATCAAACTACAACGAAGTTATACGACTCCTGATCACCTATTTCTTTGACAATTTTAGAGAAGCAATGAAAAAAATAAGAATGTCTCCCTAAATAAAGACTTGTGTGAGATGTACGCATGGTTTTGAACGCGATAGTCATGGGTTTCTCCTTTTGACGCTAATCAAAGTAGAACAAAGTAATACAACTCTTAATCACCTCTTTCTTTATAAATTTGAAACAACCAATGAAACAATATGAAGTTCTCACTAAATGAATATTTGTATCAGATTTACGCATTGTTTTGGACGAGATAGTGATGGGATTACTTCTTTTGATGCTAATTTCAACTAGAACGAAGTAAGAGGACTCATAATCACCTATATTTTGATAATTTGAGAGAACTAATGAAACAATAAGAAGGTCTCCCAAAATGACAACTTGTGTGAGATGTTCTGATCGTTTTGAAGGCTTTAGTGATAGGATTGCTCCTTTTGATACTAATCAAACTAGAACGAAGTCGTAGGACTCATAATCACCTATTTCTTTGATAATTTGCTAGAACCAATGAAACACTAAGAAAGACTCCCCAAATCAAGACTTGTGTGAGATGTACGCATCGTTTTTAATGCGATAGTTATGGGATTGCTTTATTTGAAGTTAATCAAATTAGAACGACGTAATAGGACTCCTGATCACCTCTTTCTTTAACAATTTTAGAGAACCAATAAAACAATAAGAAGGTCTCCCTAAATGGAGACTTGTGAGAGATGTACGCATGGTTTTGAACGCGATAGTCATGGGTTTCTCCTTTTGACGCTAATCAAACTAGAACGAAGGAATACAAATCTTAATCACCTCTTTCTTTGTAAATTTGAAATAATCAATGAAACACTATGAAAGTCTCCCTAAATGAAGATTTGTGTGAGATCTACGCATCGTTTTGGACGCGATAGTAATGGGCTTTTGATGCTAATTTCAACTAGAACGAAGTAATAGGACTCATAATCACTTATATTTTGACAATTTGAGAGAACTAATGAAACAATAAGAAGGTCTCCCTGAATGATGACTTGTGTGAGATGTACAGATCGTTTTGAAGGCACTAGTGATAGGATTGCTCTTTTTGATGCTAATAACAATAGAACGAAGTCATAGGACTCATAATCACCTCTTTCTTTGAAAATTTGAGAGAACGATTGAAACAATAAGAAGGTCTCGTTTAATCAAGACTTGTGTGAGATGCACGCTCGTTTTTAACGCAATAGTTATGGGATTGTTCCTTTTGAAGCTAATCAAATTAGAACGAAGTAATAAGACTCCTAATCACCTCTTTCTTTGATAATTTAAGGGAACCAATGAAAAAAATAAAAAGGTCTCCCTAAATGAAGAATTGTGTGAAATCTATGCATGTTTTAAACGCGATAGTCATGTGTTTCTCCTTTTGAAGCTAATTAAAGTAGAACAAAATAATACGACTTCTAATCACCTTTTTCTTTATAAATTTGAAACAACCAAAGAAACAATATGAAGTTCTCACTAAATGAAGATTTGTGTCAGATCTACGCATTGTTTTGGACGCGATAGTGATGGAATTGCTTCTTTTAATGCTAATTTCAACTAGAACGAAGTAATAGGTCTCATAATCACCTATATTTTGACAATTTGAGAGAACTAATGAAATAATTAGAAGGTCTCCCAAAATGGTGACATGTGTGAGATGAACAGATTGTTTTGAAGGCACTAGTGATAGGATAGATTGCTCCTTTTGATGCTAATCAAACTAGAACTAAGTCATAGGACTCATAATCACCTATTTCTTTGATAATTTGCGAGAACCAATGAAACACTAAGAAAGTCTCGCTAAATCAAGACTTGTGTGAGATGTACGCATCGTTTTTAACGCAATAGTTATGGGATTGCTCTTTTTGAAGCTAATCAAATTATAACGAAGTAATAAGACTCCTAATCACCTCTTTCTTTGATAATTTTAGAGAACCAATGAAAAAAATAAGAAGGTCTCCCTAAATGAAGACTTGTGTGAGATGTATGCATGGTTTTGAACGCGATAGTCATGGGTTTCTCCTTTTGATGCTAATTAAAGTAGAACAAAGTAATACAACTCTTAATCACCTCTTTCTTTATAAATTTGAAACAACCAATGAAACAATATGAAGTTCTCACTAAATGAAGATTTGTGTCAGATCTACGCATTGTTTTGGACGCGATAGGGATGGGATTGCTTCTTTTGATGCTAATTTCAACTAGAACGAAGTAATAGGACTCATAATCACCTATATTTTGACAATTTGAGATAACTAATGAAACAATAAGAAGGTCTCCCAAAATGATGACTTGTGTGAGATGTACAGATCGTTTTGAAGGCATTAGTGATAGGATTGCTCATTTTGATACTAATCAAACTAGCACGTAGTCATAGGACTCATAATCACCTCTTTCTTTGATAATTTGCGAGAACCAATGAAACACTAAGAAAGTCTACCTATATCAAGACTTGTGTGAGATGTACGCATCGTTTTTAATGTGATAGTTATGGGATTGCTCTATTTGAAGCTAATCAAATTAGAACGACGTAATAGGACTCTTATTCACCTCTTTGTTTGACAATTTTAGGGAACCAATAAAACATTAAGAAGGTCTCCCTAAATGAAGTCTTGTGTGAGATGTACGCATGGTTTTGAAAGCGATAGTCATGGGTTTCCCCTTTTGACGCTAATCAAACAAGAACGAAGGAATACAAATCTTAATCACCTCTTTCTTTGTAAATTTAAAACAATCAATGAAACAATATGAAGGTCTCCCAAAATGGGATTGCTCCTTTTGATGCTAATTTCAACTAGAACGAAGTAATAGGACTCATAATCACCTATATTTTGACAATTTGAGAGAACTAATGAAACAATAAGAAGGTCTCCCAAAATGATGACTTGTGTGAGATGTACAGATCGTTTTGAAGGCACTAGTGATAGGATTGCTCCTTTTGATGCTAATAACACTAGAACGAAGTCATAGGACTCATAATCACCTCTTTCTTTAAAAATTTGAGAGAACGATTGAAACAATAAAAAAGTCTCCCTTAATCAAGACTTGTGTGAGATGTACGCTCGTTTTTAACACAATAGTTATGGGATTGCTCCTTTTGAAGCTAATCAAATTAGAACGAAGTAATAAGACTCCTAATCACCTCTTTCTTTGATAATTTTAGTGAACCAATGAAAAAAATAAGAAGGTCTCCCTAAATGAAGACTTGTGTGAAATGTATGCCTGGTTTTGAACGCGATAGTCATGAGTTTCTCCTTTTGATGCTAATTAAAGTAGAACAAAGTAATACGACTTCAAATCACCTCTTTCTTTATAAATTTGAAACAACCAACGAAACAATATGAAGTTCTCACTAAATGAAGATTTGTGTCAGATCTACGCATTGTTTTGGACGCGATAGTGATGGGGTTGCTTCTTTTGATGCTAATTTCTACTAGAACGAAGTAATAGGACTCATAATCACCTATATTTTGACAATTTGAGAGAACTAATGAAACAATAAGAAGGCCTCCCAAAATGATGACTTGTGTGAGATGTACAGATCGTTTTGAAGGCACTAATGATAGGATTGCTCTTTTTGATGCTAATAACACTAGAACGAAGTCATAGAACTCATAATCACCTCTTTCTTTGAAAATTTGAGAGAACGATTGAAAAAATAAGAAGGTCTCCCATAATCAAGACTTGTGTGAGATGTACGCTCGTTTTTAACACAATAGTTATGGGATTGCTCCTTTTGAAGCTAATCAAATTAGAACGAAGTAATAGGACTCCTAATCACCTCTTTCTTTGATAATTTTAGTGAACCAATGAAAAAAATAAGAAGGTCTCCCTAAATGAAGACTTGTGTGAAATGTATGCATAGTTTTGAACGCGATAGTCATGGGTTTCGCCTTTTGACGCTAATAAAACTAGAACGAAGGAATACAAATCTTAATCACCTCTTTCTTTGTAAATTTAAAACAATCAATGAAACAATATGAAGGTCTCCCTAAATGAAGATTTGTGTGAGATCTACGCATCGTTTTGGACGCGATAGTGATGGGATTGCTCCTTTTGATGGTAATTTCAACTAAAACGAAGTAATAGGACTCATAATCACCTATATTTTGACAATTTGAGAGAACTAATGAAACAATAAGAAGGTCTCCCTGCATGATGACTTGTGTGAGATGTACAGATCGTTTTCAAGGCACTAGTGATAAGATTGCTCCTTTTGATGCTAATCAAACTAGAACGAAGTCATAGGACTCATAATTACCTCTTTCTTTGAAAATTTGAAAGAACAATTGCAACAATAAGAAGGTCTCCCTTAATCAAGACTTGTGTGAGATGTACGCTCGTTTTTAACACAATAGTTATGAGATTGCTCCTTTTGAAGCTAATCAAATTAGAACGAAGTAATAAGACTCCTAATCACCCTTTCTTTGATAATTTTATTGAACCAATGAAAAAAATAAGAAGGTCTCCCTAAATGAAGACTTGTGTGAAATGTATTCATGGTTTTGAACGCGATAGTCATGAGTTTCTCCTTTTGATGCTAATTAAAGTAGAACAAAGTAATACGACTTCTAATCACCTCTTTCTTTATAAATTTGAAACAACCAACGAAACAATATGAAGTTCTCACTAAATGAAGATTTGTGTCAGATCTACGCATTGTTTTGGACGCGATAGTGATAGGATTGCTTCTTTTGATGCTAATTTCAACTAGAACGAAGTAATAGGACTAATAATCACCTATATTTTGCCATATTTGAGAGAACTAATAAAACAATAAGAAGGTCTCCCAAAATGATGAATTGTGTGAGATGTACAGATCGTTTTGAAGGCACTAGTGATAGGATTGCTCTTTTGATGCTAATAACACTAGAACGAAGTCATAGGACTCATAATCACCTCTTTCTTTGAAAATTTGAGAGAACGATTGAAACAATAAGATGGTCTCGTTTAATCAAGACTTGTGTGAGATGCAAGCTCGTTTTTAACGCAATAGTTATGGGATGGTTCCTTTTGAAGCTAATGAAATTAGAACGAAGTAATAAGACTCCTAATCACCTCTTTCTTTGATAATTTAAGGGAACCAATGAAAAAAATAAGAAGGTCTCCCTAAATGAAGAATTTTGTGAAATCTAAGCATGTTTTGAACGCGATAGTCATGTGTTTCTCCTTTTGAAGCTAATTAAAGTAGAACAAAATAATACTTCTAATCACCTTTTTCTTTATAAATTTGAAACAAACAAAGAAACAATATGAAGTTCTCACTAAATGAAGATTTGTGTCAGATCTACGCATTGTTTTGGACGCGATAGTGATGGAATTGCTTCTTTTGATGCTAATTTCAACTAGAACGAAGTAATAGGTCTCATAATCACCTATATTTTGACAATTTGAGAGAACTAATGAAATAATTAGAAGGTCTCCCAAAATGGTGACATGTGTGCGATGTACAGATTGTTTTGAAGGCACTAGTGATAGGATAGATTGCTCCTTTTGATGCTAATCAAACTAGAACTAAGTCATAGGACTCATAATCACCTCTTTCTTTGAAAATTTGAGAGAACGATTGAAACAATAAGAAGGTCTCCCTAAATCAAGACTTGTGTGAGATGTACGCATCGTTTTTAACGCAATAGTTATGGCATTGCTCTTTTTGAAGCTAATCAAATTATAACGAAGTAAGAAGACTCATAATCACCTCTTTCTTTGATAATTTTAGAGAACCAATGAAAAAAATAAGAAGGTCTCCCTAAATGAAGACTTGTGTGAGATGTATGCATGGTTTTGAACGCGATAGTCATGGGTTTCTCCTTTTGATGCTAGTTAAAGTAGAACAAAGTAATACAACTCTTAATCACCTCTTTCTTTATAAATTTGAAACAACCAATGAAACAATATGAAGTTCTCACTAAATGATGATTTGTGTCAGATCTACGCATTGTTTTGGACGCGATAGTGATGGGATTGCTTCTTTTGATTATAATTTTAACTAGAACGAAGTAATAGGACTCATAATCACCTATATTTTGACAATTTGAGATAACTAATGAAACAATAAGAAGTTCTCCCAAAATGATGACTTGTGTGAGATGTACAGATCGTTTTGAAGGCATTAGTGATAGGATTACTCATTTTGATACTAATCAAACTAGAACGTAGTCATAGGACTCATAATCACCTCTTTCTTTGATAATTTGCGAGAACCAATGAAACACTAAGAAAGTCTCCCTAAATCAAGACTTGTGTGAGATGTACGCATCGTTTTTAATGCGATAGTTATGGGATTGCTCTATTTGAAGCTAATCAAATTAGAACGACGTATTAGGACTCCTATTCACCTCTTTCTTTGACAATTTTAGGGAACCAATAAAACAATAAGAAAGTCTCCCTAAATTAAGTCTTGTGTGAGATGTACGCATGGTTTTGAACGCGATAGTCATGGGTTTCCCCTTTTGAAGCTAATCAAACTAGAACGAAGGAATACAAATCTTAATTACCTCTTTCTTTGTAAATTTAAAACAATCAATGAAACAATATGAAGGTCTCCCAAAATGATGACTTGTGTGAGATGTACAGATCGTTTTGAAGGCACTAGTGATAGGATTGCTCCTTTTGACGCTAATAACACTAGAACGAAGTCATAGGACTCATAATCATCTCTTTCTTTCAAAATTTCAGAGAACGATTGAAACAATAAGAAAGTCTCCCTTAATCAAGACTTGTGTGAGATGTACGCTCGTTTTTAACACAATAGTTATGGAATTTCTCCTTTTGAAGCTAATCAAATTAGAACGAAGTAATAAGACTCCTAATCACCTCTTTCTTTGATAATTTTAGTGAACCAATGAAAAAAATAAGAAGGTCTCCCTAAATGAAGACTTGTGTGAAATGTATGCATGGTTTTGAACGCGATAGTCATGAGTTTCTCCTTTTGATGCTAATTAAAGTAGAACAAAGTAATACGACTTCTAATCACTTCTTTCTTTATAAATCTGAAACAACCAACGAAACAATATGAAGTTCTCACTAAATGAAGATTTGTGTCAGATATACGCATTGTTTTGGACGCGATAGTGATGGGGTTGCTTCTTTTGATGCTAATTTCTACTAGAACGAAGTAATAGGACTCATAATCACCTATATTTTGACAATTTGAGAGAACTAATGAAACAATAAGAAGGTCTCCCAAAATGATGACTTGTGTGAGATGTACAGATTATTTTGAAGGCACTAATGATAGGATTGCTCTTTTTGATGCTAATAACACTAGAACGAAGTCATAGGACTCATAATCACCTCTTTCTTTGAAAATTTGAGAGAACGATTGAAACAATAAGAAGGTCTCCCTTAATAAAGACTTGTGTGAGATGTACGCTCATTTTTAACACAATAGTTATGGGATTGCTCCTTTTGAAGCTAATCAAATTAGAACGAAGTAATAGGACTCCTAATCACCTCTTTCTTTGATAATTTTTGTGAACCAATGAAAAAACTAAGAAGGTCTCCCTAAATGAAGACTTGTGTGAAATGTATGCATGGTTTTGAACGCGATAGTCATGGGTTTCCCCTTTTGACGCTAATCAAACTAGAACGAAGGAATACAAATCTTAATCACCTCTTTCTATGTAAATTTAAAACAATCAATGAAACAATATGAAGGTCTCCCTAAATGAAGATTTGTGTGAGATCTACGCATCGTTTTGGACGCGATAGTGATGGGATTGCTCCTTTTGATGCTAATTTCAACTAGAACGAAGTAATAGGACTCATAATCACCTATATTTTGACAATTTGAGAGAACTAATGAAACAATAAGAAGGTCTCCCTGAATGATGACTTGTGTGAGATGTACAGATCGTTTTGAAGGCACTAGTGATAAGATTGCTCCTTTTGATGCTAATAACACTAGAACGAAGTCATAGGACTCATAATCACCTCTTTCTTTGAAAATTTGAAAGAACGATTGCAACAATAAGAAGGTCTCCCTTAATCAAGACTTGTGTGAGATGTACGCTCGTTTTTAACACAATAGTTATGAGATTGCTCCTTTTGAAGCTAATGAAATTAGAACGAAGTAATAAGACTCCTAATCACTCTTTCTTTGATAATTTTTGTGAACCAATTAAAAAAATAAGAAGGTCTCCCTAAATGAAGACTTGTGTGAAATGTATGCATGGTTTTGAACGCGATAGTCATGAGTTTCTCCTTTTGATGCTAATTAAAGTAGAACAAAGTAATACGACTTCTAATCACCTCTTTCTTTATAAATTTGAAACAACCAACGAAACAATATGAAGTTCTCACTAAATGAAGATTTGTGTCAGATCTACGCATTGTTTTGGACGCGATAGTGATGGGATTGCTTCTTTTGATGCTAATTTCAACTAGAACGAAGTAATAGGACTCATAATCACCTATATTTTCACATATTTGAGAGAACTAACAAAACAATAAGAAGGTCTCCCAAAATGATGACTTGTGTGAGATGTACAGATCGTTTTGAAGGCACTAGTGATAGGATTGCTCTTTTTGATGCTAATAACACTAGAACGATGTCATAGGACTCATAATCACCTCTTTCTTTGAAAATTTGAGAGAACGATTGAAACAATAAGATGGTCTCGTTTAATCAAGACTTGTGTGAGATGCACGCTCGTTTTTAACGCAATAGTTATGGGATTGTTCCTTTTGAAGCTAATCAAATTAGAACGAAGTAATAAGACTCCTAATCACCTCTTTCTTTGATAATTTAAGGGAGCCAATGAAAAAAATAAGAAGGTCTCCCTAAATGAAGAATTGTGTGAAATCTATGCATGTTTTGAACGCGATAGTCATGTGTTTCTCCTTTTGATGCTAATTAAAGTAGAACAAAATAATACGACTTCTAATCACCTTTTTCTTTATAAATTTGAAACAACCAAAGAAACAATATAAAGTTCTCACTAAATGAAGATTTGTGTCAGATCTACGCATTGTTTTGGACGCGATAGTGATGGAATTGCTTCTTTTGATGCTAATTTCAACTAGAACGAAGTAATAGGTCTCATAATCTCCTATATTTTGACAATTTGAGAGAACTAATGAAATAATTAGAAGGTCTCCCAAAATGGTGACATGTGTGAGATGTACAGATTGTTTTGAAGGCACTAGTGATAGGATAGATTGCTCCTTTTGATGCTAATCAAACTAGAACTAAGTCATAGGACTCATAATCACCTCTTTCTTTGAAAATTTGAGAGAACGATTGAAACAATAAGAAGGTCTCCCTAAATCAAGACTTGTGTGAGATGTACGCATCGTTTTTAACGCAATAGTTATGGGATTGCTCTATTTGAAGCTAATCAAATTATAACGAAGTAATAAGACTCCTAATCACCTCTTTCTTTGATAATTTTAGAGAACCAATGAAAAAAATAAGGTCTCCCTAAATGAAGAATTGTGTGAGATGTATGCATGGTTTTGAACGCGATAGTCATGGGTTTCTCCTTTTGATGCTAATTAAAGTAGAACAAAGTAATACAACTCTTAATCACCTCTTTCTTTATAAATTTGAAACAACCAATGAAACAATATGAAGTTCTCACTAAATGAAGATTTGTGTCAGATCTACGCATTGTTTTGGACGCGATAGTGATGGGATTGCTTCTTTTGATGCTAATTTCAACTAGAACGAAGTAATAGGACTCATAATCACCTATATTTTGACAATTTGAGATAACTAATGAAACAATAAGAACGTCTCCCAAAATGATGACTTGTGTGAGATGTACAGATCGTTTTGAAGGCATTAGTGATAGGATTGCTCATTTTGATACTAATCAAACTAGAACGTAGTCATAGGACTCATAATCACCTCTTTCTTTGATAATTTGCGAGAACCAATGAAACACTAAGAAAGTCATCCTAAATCAAGACTTGTGTGAGATGTACGCATCATTTTTAATGCGATAGTTATGGGATTGCTCTATTTGAAGCTAATCAAATTAGAACGACGTAATAGAACTCCTAATCACCTCTTTCTTTGACAATTTTAGGGAACCAATAAAACAATAAGAAGGTTTCCCTAAATGAAGTCTTGTGTGAGATGTACGCATGGTTTTGAACGCGATAGTCATGGGTTTCCCCTTTTGACGCTAATCAAACTAGAACGAAGGAATACAAATCTTAATCACCTCTTTCTTTGTAAATTTAAAACAATCTATAAAACAATATGAAGGTCTCCCTAAATGAATATTTGTGTGAGATCTACGCATCGTTTTGGACGCGATAGTGACGGGATTGCTCCTTTTGATGCTAATTTCAACTAGAACGAAGTAATAGGACTCATAATCACCTATATTTTTACAATTTGAGAGACTAATGAAACAATAAGAAGGTCTCCATGAATGATGACTTGTGTGAGATGTACAGATCGTTTTGAAGGCACTAGTGATAGGATTGCTCTTTTTGATGCTAATAACACTAGAACGAAGTCATAGGACTCATAATCACCTCTTTCTTTGAAAATTTGAGAGAACAATTGAAACAATAAGAAGGTCTCGTTTAATTAAGACTTGTGTGAGATGCACGCTCGTTTTTAACGCAATAGTTATGGGATTGTTCCTTTTGAAGCTAATCAAATTAGAACGAAGTAATAAGACTCCTAATCACCTCTTTCTTTGATAATTTAAGGGAACCAATGAAAAAAATAAGAAGGTCTCCCTAAATGAAGACTTGTGTGAAATCTATGCATGGTTTTGAACGCGATAGTCATGTGTTTCTCCTTTTGATGCTAATTAAAGTAGAACAAAGTAATACGACTTCTAATCACCTCTTTCTTTATAAATTTGAAACAACCAACGAAACAATATGAAGTTCTCACTAAATGAAGATTTGTGTCAGATCTACGCATTGTTTTGGACGCGATAGTGATGGGATTGCTTCTTTTGATACTAAGTTCAACTAGAACGAAGTAATAGGTCTCATAATCACCTATATTTTGACAATTTGAGAGAACTAATGAAATAATAAGAAGGTCTCCCAAAATGATGACATGTGTGAGATATACAGATTGTTTTGAAGGCACTAGTGATAGGATAGATTGCTCCTTTTGATGCTAATTAAACTAGAACTAAGTCATAGGACTCATAATCACCTCTTTCTTTGAAAATTTGAGAGAACGATTGAAACAATAAGAAGGTCTCCCTAAATCAAGACTTGTGTGAGATGTACGCATCGTTTTTAACGCAATAGTTATGGGATTGATCTTTTTGAAGCTAATCAAATTATAACTTTTTTTTTTGCTAAATTTAGACTGAATTGAATAAAATAAAAAGGTGTTACAGGACCTCATGGGAAACCATAAACAGATTATAGCATAGACATCATAGGACAAGCCCTATGATGTCATGACTATAAAAGAACAAAAGGCCAAAACCAACAAATGAAAAGGAAAGAAGAACAGTACCCAACCACATTAAACAAATGATATAAAGCCACAAAGGAAAACACGACAAGAAATAACAAAACAAACCAAGGCAACAACCCAACCCTTTCGGCCCAAATTGCAGCCCAACTCAACCAGCCCAGTCATGGAGCAGTAACATCATTTCCAAAACTACAGCCGACCCAAACAAAACCAGGGGTGTGAGATCCAATGAAAAAAATAAGAAGGTCTCCCTAAATGAAGACTTATGTGAGATGTATGCATGGTTTTGAACGCGATAGTCATGGGTTTCTCCTTTTGATGCTAATTAAAGTAGAACAAAGTAATACAACTCTTAATCACATCTTTCTTTATAAATTTGAAACAACCAACGAAACAATATGAAGTTCTCACTAAATGAAGATTTGTGTCAGATCTACGCATTGTTTTGGACGCGATAGTGATGGGATTGCTTCTTTTGATGCTAATTTCAACTAGAACGAAGTAATAGGACTCATAATCACCTATATTTTGACAATTTGAGATAACTAATGAAACAATATGACTTGTGTGAGATGTACAGATCATTTTGAAGGCATTAATGATAGGATTGCTCATTTTGATACTAATCAAACTAGAACGTAGTCATAGGACTCATAATCACCTCTTTCTTTGATAATTTGCGAGAACCAATGAAACACTAAGAAAGTCTCGCTAAATCAAGACTTGTGTGAGATGTACGCATCGTTTTTAATGCGATAGTTATGGGATTGCTCTATTTGAAGATAATCAAATTAGAACGACGTAATAGGACTCCTAATCATCTCTTTCGTTGACAATTTTAGGGAACCAATAAAACAATAAGAAGGTCTCCCTAAATGAAGTCTTGTGTGAGATGTACGCATGGTTTTGAACGCGATAGTCATGGGTTTCCCCATTTGACGCTAATCAAACTAGAACGAAGGAATACAAATCTTAATCACCTCTTTCTTTGTAAATTTAAAACAATCAATGAAACAATATGAAGGTCTTCCTAAATGAAGATTTGTGTGAGATCTACGCATCGTTTTGGACACGATAGTGATGGGATTGTTCCTTTTGATGCTAATTTCAACTAGAACGAAGTAATAGGACTTATAATCACCTATATTTTGACAATTTGAGAGAACTAATGAAACAATAAGAAGTCTCCCAAAATGATGACTTGTGTGAGATGTACAGATCGTTTTGAAGGCACTAGTGATAGGATTGCTCCTTTTGATGCTAATAACACTAGAACGAAGTCATAGGACTCATAATCACCTCTTTCTTTGAAAATTTAAGAGAACGATTGAAACAATAAGAAGGTCTCCCTTAATCAAGACTTGTGTGAGATGTACGCTCGTTTTTAACACAATAGTTATGGGATTGTTCCTTTTGAAGCTAATCAAATTAGAACGAAGTAATAAGACTCCTAATCATCTCTTTCTTTGATAATTTTAGTGAACCAATGAAAAAAATAAGATGGTCTCCCTAAATGAAGACTTGTGTGAAATGTATGCATGGTTTTGAACGCGATAGTCATGAGTTTCTCCTTTTGATGCTAATTAAAGTAGAACTAAGTAATACGACTTCTAATCACCTCTTTCTTTATAAATTTGAAACAACCAACGAAACAATATGAAGTTCTCACTAAATGAAGATTTGTGTCAGATCTACGCATTGTTTTGGACGCGATAGTGATGGGATTGCTTCTTTTGATGCTAATTTCAACTAGAACGAAGTAATAGGACTCATAATCACCTATATTTTGACAATTTGAGAGAACTAATGAAACAATAAGAAGGTCTCCCAAAATGATGACTTGTGTGAGATGTACAGATCGTTTTGAAGGCACTAGTGATAGGATTGCTCTTTTTGATGCTAATAACACTAGAACGAAGTCATAGGACTCATAATCACCTCTTTCTTTGAAAATTTGAGAGAACGATTGAAACAATAAGAAGGTCTCCCTTAATCAAGACTTGTGTGAGATGTACGCATCGTTTTTAATGCGATAGTTATGGGATTGCTCTATTTGAAGCTAATCAAATTAGAACGACGTAATAGGACTCCTAATCACCTCTTTCTTTGACAATTTTAGGGAACCAATAAAACAATAAGAAGGTCTCCCTAAATGAAGTCTTGTGTGAGATGTACGCATGGTTTTGAACGCGATAGTCATGGGTTTCCCCTTTTGACGCTATTCAAATTAGAACGAAGGAATACAAATCTTAATCACCTCTTTCTTTGTAAATTTAAAACAATCAATGAAACAATATGAAGGTCTCCCTAAATGAAGATTTGTGTGAGATCTACGCATCGTTTTGGACGCGATAGTGATGTGATTGCTCCTTTTGATGCTAATTTCAACTAGAACAAAGTAATAGGACTCATAATCACCTATATTTTTACAATTTGAGAGACTAATGAAACAATAAGAAGGTCTCCCTGAATGATGACTTGTGTGAGATGTACAGATCGTTTTGAAGGCACTAGTGATAGGATTGCTCTTTTTGATGCTAATAACACTAGAACGAAGTCATAGGACTCATAATCACCTCTTTCTTTGAAAATTTGAGAGAACGATTGAAACAATAAGAAGGTCTCCCTTAATCAAGACTTGTGTGAGATGTACGCTCGTTTTTAACACAATAGTTATGGGATTGCTCCTTTTGAAGCTAATCAAATTAGAACGAAGTAATAAGACTCCTAATCACCTCTTTCTTTGATAATTTTAGTGAACCAATGAAAAAAATAAGATGGTCTCCCAAAATGAAGACTTGTGTGAAATGTATGCATGGTTTTGAACGCGATAGTCATGAGTTTCTCCTTTTGATGCTAATTAAAGTAGAACAAAGTAATACGACTTCTAATCACCTCTTTCTTTATAAATTTGAAACAACCAACGAAACAATATGAAGTTCTCACTAAATGAAGATTTGTGTCAGATCTACGCATTGTTTTGGACGCGATAGTGATGGGATTGCTTCTTTTGATGCTAATTTCAACTAGAACGAAGTAATAGGACTCATAATCACCTATATTTTGACAATTTGAGAGAACTAATGAAACAATAAGAAGGTCTCCAAAATGATGACTTGTGTGAGATGTACAGATCGTTTTGAAGGCACTAGTGATAGGATTGCTCTTTTTGATGCTAATAACACTAGAACGAAGTCATAGGACTCATAATCACCTCTTTCTTTGAAAATTTGAGAGAACGATTGAAACAATAAGAAGGTCTCCCTTAATCAAGACTTGTGTGAGATGTACGCATCGTTTTTAATGCGATAGTTATGGGATTGCTCTATTTGAAGCTAATCAAATTAGAACGACGTAATAGGACTCCTAATCACCTCTTTCTTTGACAATTTTAGGGAACCAATAAAACAATAAGAAGGTTTCCCTAAATGAAGTCTTGTGTGAGATGTACGCATGGTTTTGAACGCGATAGTCATGGGTTTCCCCTTTTGACGCTATTCAAACTAGAACGAAGGAATACAAATCTTAATCACCTCTTTCTTTGTAAATTTAAAACAATCAATGAAACAATATGAAGGTCTCCCTAAATGAAGATTTGTGTGAGATCTACGCATCGTTTTGGACGCGATAGTGATGGGATTGCTCCTTTTGATGCAAATTTCAACTAGAACGAAGTAATAGGACTCATAATCACCTATATTTTGACAATTTGAGAGACTAATGAAACAATAAGAAGGTCTCCCTGAATGATGACTTGTGTGAGATGTACAGATCGTTTTGAAGGCACTAGTGATAGGATTGCTCTTTTTGATGCTAATAACACTAGAACGAAGTCATAGGACTCATAATCACCTCTTTCTTTGAAAATTTGAGAGAACGATTGAAACAATAAGAAGGTCTCGTTTAATCAAGACTTGTGTGAGATGCACGCTCGTTTTTAACGCAATAGTTTTGGGATTGTTCCTTTTGAAGCTAATCAAATTAGAACGAAGTAATAAGACTCCTAATCACCTATTTCTTTGATAATTTAAGGGAACCAATGAAAAAAATAAGAATGTCTCCCTAAATGTAGACTTGTGTGAAATCTATGCATGGTTTTGAACGCGATAGTCATGTGTTTCTCCTTTTGATGCTAATTAAAGTAGAACAAAGTAATATGACTTCAAATCACCTCTTTCTTTATAAATTTGAAACAACCAACGAAACAATATGAAGTTCTCACTAAATGAAGATTTGTGTCAGATCTACGCATTGTTTTGGACGCGATAGTGATGGGATTGCTTCTTTTGATGCTAATTTCAACTAGAACGAAGTAATAGGACTCATAATCACCTATATTTTGACAATTTGAGAGAACTAATGAAACAATAAGAAGGTCTCCCAAAATGATGACTTGTGTGAGATGTATAGATCGTTTTGAAAGCACTAGTGATAGGATTGCTCTTTTTGATGCTAATAACACTAGAACGAAGTCATAGGACTCATAATCACCTCTTTCTTTGAAAATTTGAGAGAACGATTGAAACAATAAGAAGGTCTCCCTTAATCAAGACTTGTGTGAGATGTACGCATAGTTTTTAATGCGATAGTTATGGGATTGCTCTATTTGAAGCTAATCAAATTAGAACGACGTAATAGGACTCCTAATCACCTCTTTCTTTGACAATTTTAGGGAACCAAATAACAATAAGAAGATCTCCCTAAATGAAGTCTTGTGTGAGATGTATGCATGGTTTTGAACGCGATAGTCAAGGGTTTCCCCTTTTGACGCTAATCAAACTAGAACGAAGGAATACAAATCTTAATCACCTCTTTCTTTGTAAATTTAAAACAATCAATGAAACAATATGAAGGTCTCCCTAAATGAAGATTTGTGTGAGATCTACGCATCGTTTTGGACGCGATAGTGATGGGATTGCTCCTTTTGATGCTAATTTCAACTAGAACGAAGTAATAGGACTCATAATCACCTATATTTTGACAATTTGAGAGAACTAATGAAACAATAAGAAGGTCTCCCTGAATGATGACTTGTGTGAGATGTACAGATCGTTTTGAAGGCACTAGTGATAGGATTGCTCTTTTTGATGCTAATAACACTAGAACGAAGTCATAGGACTCATAATCACCTCTTTCTTTGAAAATTTGAGAGAACGATTGAAACAATAAGAAGGTCTCGTTTAATCAAGACTTGTGTGAGATGCAAGCTCGTTTTTAACACAATAGTTATGGGATTGTTCCTTTTGAAGCTAATCAAATTAGAACGAAGTAATAAGACTCCTAATCACCTCTTTCTTTGATAATTTTAGTGAACCAATGAAAAAAATAAGAAGGTCTCCCAAAATGAAGACTTGTGTGAAATGTATGCATGGTTTTGAACGCGATAGTCATGAGTTTCTCCTTTTGATGCTAATTAAAGTAGAACAAAGTAATACGACTTCTAATCACCTCTTTCTTTATAAATTTGAAACAACCAACGAAACAATATGAAGTTCTCACTAAATGAAGATTTGTGTCAGATCTACGCATTGTTTTGGACGCGATAGTGATGGGATTGCTTCTTTTGATGCTAATTTCAACTAGAACGAAGTAATAGGACTCATAATCACCTATATTTTGACAATTTGAGAGAACTAATGAAACAATAAGAAGGTCTCCCAAAATGATGACTTGTGTGAGATGTACAGATCGTTTTGAAGGCACTAGTGATAGGATTGCTCCTTTTGATGCTAATAACACTAGAACGAAGTCATAGGACTCATAATCACCGCTTTCTTTGAAAATTTGAGAGAACGATTGAAACAATAAGAAGGTCTCCCTTAATCAAGACTTGTGTGAGATGTACGCATCGTTTTTAATGCGATAGTTATGGGATTACTCTATTTGAAGCTAATCAAATTAGAACGACGTAATAGGACTCCAAATCACCTCTTTCTTTGACAATTTTAGGGAACCAATAAAACAATAAGAAGGTCTCCCTAAATGAAGTCTTGTGCGAGATGTACGCATGGTTTTGAACGCGATAGTCATGGGTTTCCCCTTTTGACGCTATTCAAACTAGAACGAAGGAATACAAATCTTAACACCTCTTTCTTTGTAAATTTAAAACAATCAATGAAACAATATGAAGGTCTCCCTAAATGAAGATTTGTGTGAGATCTACGCATCGTTTTGGACGCGATAGTGATGGGATTGCTCCTTTTGATGCTAATTTCAACTAGAACGAAGTAATAGGACTCATAATCACCTATATTTTAACAATTTGAGAGACTAATGAAACAATAAGAAGGTTTCCCTGAATGATGACTTGTGTGAGATGTACAGATCGTTTTGAAGGCACTAGTGATAGGATTGCTCTTTTTGATGCTAATAACACTAGAACGAAGTCATAGGACTCATAATCACCTCTTTCTTTGAAAATTTGAGAGAACGATTGAAACAATAAGAAGGTCTCGTTTAATCAAGACTTGTGTGAGATGCACGCTCGTTTTTAACGCAATAGTTATGGGATTGTTCCTTTTGAAGCTAATCAAATTAGAACGAAGTAATAAGACTCCTAATCACCTCTTTCTTTGATAATTTTAGTGAACCAATGAAAAAATAAGAAGGTCTCCCTAAATGAAGACTTGTGTGAAATGTATGCATGGTTTTGAACGCGATAGTCATGAGTTTCTCCTTTTGATGCTAATTAAAGTAGAACAAAGTAATACGACTTCTAATCACCTCTTTCTTTATAAATTTGAAACAACCAACGAAACAATATGAAGTTCTCACAAAATGAAGATTTGTGTCAGATCTACGCATTGTTTTGGACGCGATAGTGATGGGATTGCTTCTTTTGATGCTAATTTCAACTAGAACGAAGTAATAGGACTCATAATCACCTATATTTTGACAATTTGAGAGAACTAATGAAACAATAAGAAGGTCTCCCAAAATGATGACTTGTGTGAGATGTACAAATTGTTTTTAAGGCACTAGTGATAGGATAGATTGCTCCTTTTGATGCTAATCAAACTAGAACTAAGTCATAGGACTCATAATCACCTCTTTCTTTAAAAATTTGAGAGAACGATTGAAACAATAAGAAGGTCTCCCTAAATCAAGACTTGTGTGATATGTACACATCGTTTTTAACGCAATAGTTATGGGATTGCTCTTTTTGAAGCTAATCAAATTATAACTTTTTTTTTGCTAAATTTAGACTGAATTGAATAAAATAAAAAGGTGTTACAGGACCTCATGGGAAACCCCAAACAGATTATAGCATAGACATCATAGGACAAGCCCTATGATGTCATGACTATAAAAGAACAAAAGGCCAAAACCAACAAATGAAAAGGAAAGAAGAACAGTACCCAACCACATTAAACAAATGATATAAAGCCACAAAGGAAAACCCGACAAGAAATAACAAAACAAACCAAGGCAACAACCCAACCCTTTCGGCCCAAATTGCAGCCCAACTCAACCAGCCCAGTCATGGAGCAGTAACATCATTTCCAAAACTACAGCCGACCCAAACAAAACCAGGGGTGTGAGATCCAATGAAAAAAATAAGAAGGTCTCCCTAAATGAAGACTTGTGTGAGATGTATGCATGGTTTTGAACGCGATAGTCATGGGTTTCTCCTTTTGATGCTAATTAAAGTAGAACAAAGTAATACAACTCTTAATCACATCTTTCTTTATAAATTTGAAACAACCAACGAAACAATAAAAAGTTCTCACTAAATGAAGATTTGTGTCAGATCTACGCATTGTTTTGGACGCGATAGTGATGGGATTGCTTCTTTTGATGCTAATTTCAACTAGAACGAAGTAATAGGACTCATAATCACCTATATTTTGACATTTTGAGATAACTAATGAAACAATATGACTTGTGTGAGATGTACAGATCATTTTGAAGGCATTAATGATAGGATTGCTCATTTTGATACTAATCAAACTAGAACGTAGTCATAGGACTCATAATCACCTCTTTCTTTGATAATTTGCGAGAACCAATGAAACACTAAGAAAGTCTCGCTAAATCAAGACTTGTGTGAGATGTACGCATCGTTTTTAATGCGATAGTTATGGGATTGCTCTATTTGAAGCTAATCAAATTAGAACGACGTAATAGGACTCCTAATCATCCTCTTTCGTTGACAATTTTAGGGAACCAATAAAACAATAAGAAGGTCTCCCTAAATGAAGTCTTGTGTGAGATATACGCATGGTTTTGAACGCGATAGTCATGGGTTTCCCCATTTGACGCTAATCAAACTAGAACGAAGGAATACAAATCTTAATCACCTCTTTCTTTGTAAATTTAAAACAATCAATGAAACAATATGAAGGTCTCCCTAAATGAAGATTTGTGTGAGATCTACGCATCGTTTTGGACGCGATAGTGATGGGATTGCTCCTTTTGATGCTAATTTAAACTAGAACGAAGTAATAGGACTCATAATCACCTATATTTTGACAATTTGAGAGACTAATGAAACAATAAGAAGGTCTCCCTGAATGATGACTTGTGTGAGATGTACAGATCGTTTTGAAGGCACTAGTGATAGGATTGCTCTTTTTGATGCTAATAACACTAGAACGAAGTCATAGGACTCATAATCACCTCGTTCTTTGAAAATTTGAGAGAACGATTGAAACAATAAGAAGGTCTCGTTTAATCAAGACTTGTGTGAGATGCACGCTCGTTTTTAACGCAATAGTTATGGGATTGTTCCTTTTGAAGCTAATCAAATTAGAACGAAGTAATAAGACTCCTAATCACCTCTTTCTTTGATAATTTAAGGGAACCAATGAAAAAAATAAGAAGGTCTCCCTAAATGAAGACTTGTGTGAAATCTATGCATGGTTTTGAACGCGATAGTCATGTGTTTCTCCTTTTGATGCTAATTAAAGTAGAACAAAGTAATATGACTTCTAATCACCTCTTTCTTTATAAATTTGAAACAACCAATGAAACAATATGAAGTTCTCACTAAATGAAGATTTGTGTCAGATCTACGCATTGTTTTGGACGCGATAGTGATGGGATTGCTTCTTTTGATGCTAATTTCAACTAGAACGAAGTAATAGGACTCATAATCACCTATATTTTGACAATTTGAGGTAACTAATGAAACAATAAGAAGGTCTCCCAAAATGATAACTTGTGTGAGATGTACAGATCGTTTTGAAGGCATTAGTGATAGGATTGCTCATTTTGATACTAATCAAACTAGAACGTAGTCATAGGACTCATAATCACCTATTTCTTTGATAATTTGCGAGAACCAATGAAACACTAAGAAAGTCTCGCTAAATCAAGACTTGTGTGAGATGTACGCATCGTTTTTAATGCGATAGTTATGGGATTGCTCTATTTGAAGCTAATCAAATTAGAACGACGTAATAGGACTCCTAATCACCTCTTTCTTTGACAATTTTAGGGAACCAATAAAACAATAAGAAGGTCTCCCTAAATGAAGTCTTGTGTGAGATGTACGCATGGTTTTTAACGCGATAGTCATGGGTTTCCCCATTTGACGCTAATCAAACTAGAACGAAGGAATACAAATCTTAATCACCTCTTTCTTTGTAAATTTAAAACAATCAATGAAACAATATGAAGGTCTCCCTAAATGACGATTTGTGTGAGATCTACGCATCGTTTTGGACGCGATAGTGATGGGATTGCTCCTTTTTTTTGCTAAATTTTGTGTGTATAGATAAAAGAACCATATTACAATGACAACGGGGCATTCCCCAAAAGAAACAAAGGTTGGACAACCGAACCAAACAAGACCCTAGGAATAGAAATTCCACAATAAACCTACTGCCAAACATGGCACAACATTTCCCCGCCTAAACACCAAGGTGAAGACGGGGTGAGACAAATTGAAATTCAAAAAACAAGGACAATACTAAAGCATCAACAACAGTATAACTTTTCAGAACCCATCCCCAAAACAAGGAAAGGGAACAAGCCCACGTGATCGGCATCATCAAATAAATTAAATCAGCCTAATCCCATAAACCAAGAAGAGTCACCCGTGGGTCCTCCAAACCACCCTCTCAAGCCAAACATATATAGCATTCAAATTTTGAATTAACGTGGGACCCGATTGACAACCCCAACAATAGCTTCCATTGCATTTGCAAATCCACTGCCCCAGCCTGCAGAAAGCGTGTGCTAGGAAACTAGCCCAAATCGTGAGTCACGATGCACCTGCCCAAAAAAGACCAATCAAAGACGAAAACCGTGCATCACCACCCATTCAACCCGGAAGGAATCGAAGAACCGTCGAAGCTAATCCAGACCGGCAAGAACCAAAATTAAGAATTATCTGGTGAGAGCATATGTTCAAACCAAATCCATCCAACAACCCAGGCAACCATAACAGCAGACCAAACAGCAGCAAAAACAGCAGCAACTGGAGACATCACACCAGCAGACCAGCCACTAAAAATCCAAACCCAGTAGCACACAGCAAAAGAGCAGACCAGATAAGAACAGCCAGCCCAGCCAGCCTAGCACCGAATCAAACCCAGCCAAACAGCACTACAGAACAGCCAGCCCAAATCGTCTAACTAGACGAGGACAGCAGATGGCAACACAGCAAGCATAGAGCATAGAGCAGCTAGGAATTTCCAGAACCTTGAAGCAACCTGCAGCAGCAGCATCAAGAGAAGGCAGAGGCGCAGTCTGACAAGGCAGATAAGTAGCAGTCTGACAAGGCAGCAGTCTGACAATCAGCAGGAAACCAACAAAAAGGGCCCAACCTGCTGCATACCACAGGTCCCACCCGACCAAGACAAGCATCCTGAACCAAGAAGACAAAAACCCAGGCCAGACAAGAATCCAGACCAAACCAAAGTAGGCAGCCAAGCCAGAAAAAACCAGCAACAGCTTCTGAGGAACAGCAGCAACCTTAGACCAGAAGCAGCACTCCAAGGAAGGAACCAGATAGCCCAAAAGCAACTGCAAGCCAAAGCAGCAAACCCAAAAGGTAGAATCCCAGCAAACACCAAAGTCTGCCAGAACTGCAACCCCAAGATAAGCAGCATGTAGCCAGAAGTGAAGCCCAGCAGGGATCAGCCCCTAGCAGTAATCGGAAACCAGCAGCAAAACCAAACAGTAGAATCCAAACATAAACCCAGCAGCAAAGGAATCGGGCAGCCATCCACTAGAGAAAGCATCAGACCTCCCAACTCTAGTAAGCATCAGAAACAAGGCTGCCAGCGATGCGAAGGGGGAAAGCAAAGAAGTCCACCAAGCAACCCAAATACAGAAGTAATAATTACAGAAGTAACCATTGAGAGTAGTGATTACAGAAGTAACCATTTATAGTAGTACTGATTTGTATGAGATGCTTTAATAAAACGAGAGGATGAAGACAACCTTGACTTAACAATATTGATGATATCCCTAACAACGCAGGAAGAGAGAGAAAGCTTGTCCATATGAATCTTTCTATTTCTAGCTTCCCAAACCTTGTAGAAGGTAGCAGCAAAGGTAAGATAAAGAATGTGTTTTGTCAATCTTCTGCCTTGGAAAGAAATGAGAAAGGAAGTAAGCCCAATCCAGTCTTTGGGGACATTAGACCAGTCACCATGCTCTAAGGCCTGTTGCAAAATAGATGAAGAGAAAGAGCATTCAAAAAATAAGTGATCAAAGCTTTCATCATGTCTCTGACAAAAAGGACTCATAATCACCTATATTTTGACAATTTGAGAGAACTAATTAAACAATAAGAAGGTCTCCCTGAATGATGACTTGTGTGAGATGTACAGATCGTTTTGAATGCACTAGTGATAGGATTGCTCCTTTTGATGCTAATAACACTAGAACGAAGTCATAGGACTCATAATCACCTCGTTCTTTGAAAATTTGAGAGAACGATTGAAACAATAAGAAGGACTCGTTTAATCAAGACTTGTGTGAGATGCACGCTCGTTTTTAACGCAATAGTTATGGGATTGTTCCTTTTGAAGCTAATCAAATTAGAACGAAGTAATAAGACTCCTAATCACCTCTTTCTTTGATAATTTAAGGGAACCAATGAAAAAAATAAGAAGGTCTCCCTAAATGAAGACTTGTGTGAAATGTATGCATGGTTTTGAACGCGATAGTCATGAGTTTCTCCTTTTGATGCTAATTAAAGTAGAACAAAGTAATACGACGTCTAATCACCTCTATCTTTATAAATTTAAAACAACCAACGAAACAATATGAAGTTCTCACTAAATGAAGATTTGTGTCAGATCTACGCATTGTTTTAGACGCGATAGTGATGGGATTGCTTCTTTTGATGCTAATTTCAACTAGAACGAAGTAATAGGACTCATAATCACCTATATTTTGACAATTTGAGATAACTAATGAAACAATAAGAAGGTCTCCCAAAATGATGATTTGTGTGAGATGTATAGATCATTTTGAAGGCATTAATGATAGGATTGCTCATTTTGATACTAATCAAACTAGAACGTAGTCATAGGACTCATAATCACCTCTTTCTTTGATAATTTGCGAGAACCAATGAAACACTAAGAAAGTCTCGCTAAATCAAGACTTGTGTGAGATGTACGCATCGTTTTTAATGCGATAGTTATGGGATTGCTCTATTTGAAGCTAATCAAATTAGAACGACGTAATAGGACTCCTAATCACCTCTTTCTTTGACAATTTTAGGGAACCAATAAAATAATAAGAAGGTCTCCCTAAATGAAGTCTTGTGTGAGATGTACGCATGGTTTTTAACGCGATAGTCATGGGTTTCCCCATTTGACGCTAATCAAACTAGAACGAAGGAATACAAATCTTAATCACCTCTTTCTTTGTAAATTTAAAACAATCAATGAAACAATATGAAGGTCTCCCTAAATGACGATTTGTGTGAGATCTACGCATCGTTTTGGACGCGATAGTGATGGGATTGCTCCTTTTGATGCTAATTTCAACTAGAACGAAGTAATAGGACTCATAATCACCTATATTTTGACAATTTGAGAGAACTAATTAAACAATAAGAAGGTCTCCCTGAATGATGACTTGTGTGAGATGTACAGATCGTTTTGAAGGCACTAGTGATAGGATTGCTCCTTTTGATGCTAATAACACTAGAACGAAGTCATAGGACTCATAATCACCTCGTTCTTTGAAAATTTGAGAGAACGATTGAAACAATAAGAAGGTCTCGTTTAATCAAGACTTGTGTGAGATGCACGCTCGTTTTTAACGCAATAGTTATGGGATTGTTCCTTTTGAAGCTAATCAAATTAGAACGAAGTAATAAGACTTCTAATCACCTCTTTCTTTGATAATTTAAGGGAACCAATGAAAAAAATAAGAAGGTCTCCCTAAATGAAGACTTGTGTGAAATCTATGCATTGTTTTGAACGCGATAGTTATGTGTTTCTCCTTTTGATGCTAATTAAAGTAGAACAAAGTAATACGACTTCTAATCACCTCTTTCTTTATAAATTTGAAACAACCAACGAAACATTATGAAGTTCACACTAAATGAAGATTTGTGTCAGATCTACGCATTGTTTTGTACGCGATAGTGATGGGATTGCTTCTTTTGATACTAATTTCAACTAGAACGAAGTAATAGGACTCATAATCACCTATATTTTGACAATTTGAGATAACTAATGAAACAATAAGAAGGTCTCCCAAAATGATGACTTGTGTGAGATGTACAGATCGTTTTGAAGGCATTAGTGATAGGATTGCTCCTTTTGATACAAATCAAACTAGAACGAAGTCATAGGACTCATAATCACCTCTTTCTTTGATAATTTGGGAGAACCAACGAAACACTAAGAAAGTCTCGCTAAATTAAGACTTGTGTGAGATGTACGCATCGTTTTCAATGCGATAGTTATGGGATTGCTCCTTTTGAAGCTAATCAAATTAGAACGAAGTAATAAGACTCCTAATCACCTCTTTCTTTGATAATTTTAGTGAACCGATGAAAAAAATTAGAAGGTCTCCCTAAATGAAGACTTGTGTGAAATGTATGCATGGTTTTGAACGCGATAGTCATGAGTTTCTCCTTTTGATGTTAATTAAAGTAGAACAAAGTAATACGACTTCTAATCACCTCTTTCTTTATAAATTTGAAACAACCAACGAAACAGTATGAAGTTCTCACTAAATGAAGATTTGTGTCAGATCTACGCATTGTTTTGGACGCGATAGTGATGGGATTGCTTCTTTTGATGCAAATTTCAACTAGAAGGAAGTAATAGGACTCATAATCACCTATATTTTGACAATTTGAGAGAACTAATAAAACAATAAGAAGGTCTCCCAAAATAATGACTTGTGTGAGATATACAGATCGTTTTGAAGGCACTAGTGATAGGATAGCTCATTTTGATGCTAATAACACTAGAACGAAGTCATAGGACTCATAATCACCTCTTTCTTTGAAAATTTGAGAGAACGATTGAAACAATAAGAAGGTCTCCCTTAATCAAGACTTGTGTGAGATGTACGCATCTTTTTTAATGCGATAGTTATGGGATTGCTCTATTTGAAGCTAATCAAATTAGAACGACGTAATAGGACTCCTAATCACCTCTTTCTTTGACAATTTTAGGGAACCAATAAAACAATAAGAAGGTCTCCCTAAATGAAGTCTTGTGCGAGATGTACGCATGGTTTTAATCGCGATAGTCATGGGTTTCCCCTTTTGACGCTATTCAAACTAGAACGAAGGAATACAAATCTTAATCACCTCTTTCTTTGTAAATTTAAAACAATCAACGAAACAATATGAAGTTCTCACTAAATGAAGATTTGTGTCAGATCTACGCAACGTTTTGGACGCGATAGTGATGGGATTAATTCTTTTGATGCTAATTTAAACTAGAACGAAGTAATAGGACTCATAATCACCTATATTTTGACAATTTGAGAGAACTAATGAAACAATAAGAAGGTCTCCCAAAATGATGACTTGTGTGAGATGTACAGATCGTTTTGAAGGTACTAGTGATAGGATTGCTCCTTTTGATGCTAATAACACTAGAACGAAGTCATAGGACTCATAATCACCTCTTTCTTTGAAAATTTGAGAGAACGATTGAAACAATAAGAAGGTCTCCCTTAATCAAGACTTGTGTGAAATGCACGCTCGTTTTTAACGCAATAGTTATGGGATTGTTCCTTTTGAAACTAATCAAATTAGAACGA